>CAUYTI010060592.1:0-22723 GCA_963575145.1 Galago senegalensis | reverse complement strand
TAGAGTGCCATGGCATCACGCTCATAGCAACCTCCAAATCCTGGGCTCAAGCGAGTCTCCTGCCTTAGCCTCCCAAGTAGCTGGGACTACAGGCGCCCGCCACAACGCCTGGCCATTTTTTGGTTGCAGCCATCATTGTTGTTTGGCGGGCCCGGGCTGGGGATTCAAACCCGCCACCTTAGGTGTATGTGGCTGACGTCTTAGCCGCTTGAGCCACAGGCGCCGAGCCTTGTTTCTCTCTTAATGCCCAGTGAAATAAGACTGCCTTGCTGACCTTCTAAATGCTCGAGTGCTGTGCTTTGCCCAGGTGCTGACTTCCACAGGCCCCACCTGTGGAGGGAGCTCAAGTTCTCTTTGGCCCTTACTCAGGCACTGTTGAGAAACAGCAGGTGACAGACCCAGTCCCATGCTCTGTTGACTCAGACCCTGTATCTTGGTCACCCTTAATGGTAGGAATTGAATACAACATCATACGGGTACCTATGGCCAGCTGTGACTTCTCTATCCGCATCTACACCTATGCTGACACCCCTGATGACTTCCAGTTGCACAACTTCAGCCTCCCAGAGGAAGATACCAAACTCAAGGTGGGCATTTGGGCTGCTTCAGGCTGTGGTGATATTGGTGTCTAGGGATTGAGAAGATTCAGACTGGGGCAGAAAGATGTAAAACTTGCTCCCTGCCCTCATTTTTGTCCTGAGGGTGGGGGCTGACAATTGTACCTGATGTGCTTGTTGGGCTAGTTTGTGTTCCAACTCTGGGTGTCTCTCTCTCCACTTTGTTTCTAGATACCCCTGATCCATCGGGCTCTGAAGTTGTCTCAACGCCATGTTTCACTCTTTGCAAGTCCCTGGACATCACCTGCTTGGCTTAAGACCAATGGGGCAGTGAATGGGAAGGGGTCACTCAAGGGCCAACCAGGGGATATCTACCACCAGTCCTGGGCCAAATACTTTGTCAAGTAAGAGATTACCAAGGCCATGGGCTCTGGACCAGCCTCCCCTTTGGATACCCTGGTCTACATCCCACCCTTTGACTTGACCCCACCTCCAGGTCTGTCTCTCCCCATTTTACCTTCTGGCCTCTCTTAGACTTGGGCCTGTCAGTTGTGCCCCCCTGCCTCACCCCAATCAGGTCTTCTGTTCCCTAGGGTCACGGTCTTTTCTCTCATGGCTGTTCTGCCAGGTTCCTGGATGCTTATGCTGAGCAAAAGTTACAATTCTGGGCAGTGACAGCTGAAAATGAGCCTTCTGCAGGGCTGATGAGCGGGTACCCCTTCCAGTGCCTGGGCTTCACCCCTGAACATCAGCGAGACTTCATTGCCCGTGACCTGGGCCCTACCCTTGCCAACAGTACTCACCGAAATGTCCGTCTGCTAATGCTGGATGACAACCGCTTGCTGCTGCCCCATTGGGCACAGGTGGTAAGGCCCAGTAACCTCCAAATCCAGTGTCCAAATAACTGGCTCCTGAATTTAACAGCTTCTTTGCCAGCCCAACTATTGATGCCTGTAGTACCACCCACTCTGGTCCCCCAGGGCCCACCCTGTGGATTCCCATGATAGTCACTTGTAAGCCCCTCTCATTGCATTCTTCCCACCATCTACTCTTCAGTACTCTAGTTCCTCTTCCAGAACCCTCTGTGCAGGCTTCAGGTTCAGTGACTCCCCTTCCCCATTGGTCCTTCCCTTTGCAGGTGCTGAAAGACCCAGAGGCAGCTAAGTATGTTCATGGCATTGCCGTACACTGGTACCTGGACTTTCTGGCTCCAGCAAAAGCCACCCTGGGGGAGACACACCGCCTGTTCCCCAACACCATGCTCTTTGCCTCAGAGGCCTGTGTGGGCTCCAAGTTCTGGGAGCAGAGTGTGCGTCTAGGCTCCTGGGATCGAGGGATGCAATACAGCCACAGCATCATCACGGTGAGCTACCGTTTCCCTCCAGCAAAGCAGACCACTTCAGATCCTTCCTAGTCTCACTGAAGGTTGGCAGGCCTTCCTTTCCAACTTTTCCCTTGTTAGCCTGCCTTTTGAGGCAATTTTTGAAAACCATAGTTCAATATTTTGCTTTTCCTTCACTAACCTGCACACCCCATCATCTTTTCTCCAAATACTGGGGTCCTAGGATGTTGCATCTGTTTCAGATTTCTTAGCTTCCCCAGATGTCTCTGTGAGTAAGATGCCCTACTCACAGGAATTAGCCGCCTACAGCACCTCTTGCCCCCCCCATGCAATACTTAACTACACTCTCTGGGGACTTCCAGTGTTGAGCCTCTGTCTCTTTGCTCTTGTCCCTACCCTAGAACCTCCTGTACCATGTAGTTGGCTGGACTGACTGGAACCTTGCCTTGAACCCTGAAGGGGGACCCAACTGGGTGCGCAACTTTGTCGATAGTCCCATTATTGTGGATATCACCAAGGACACATTTTACAAACAGCCCATGTTCTACCACCTTGGCCACTTCAGGTGAGTTAGGGGTGGGCACCCCATTCCATACCAGGCCCATCATTTCCCACATTGGACTTACATCACCTTACAACAGGACAGAACAGGAAGGCATATAGGGTGGTAACCTTGGGAGAGGCACACCCATCCTCTCTTGCACCATGTAGGCAGGATGTGACTAGGTGGCATCTTTCACATAGGTAGCCTCTGAATGGCTGGTGCTGGGGCTGCAATGTGGGAAGGCAGGGTTAGTGCCTGGCAGCATAGTTCAAGTCTCATAGTCAGGGCAGAGCTCTGGCTGTAGTTATGGGTGCAGGTGAATTCCTTCTTACATGAGTGTTTGATAGGGGATGTCCTGAGCACCAGGAGGGCTGGGCTGGGGTCCCTGACAATGCTTGTTCCCATACTCAGCAAGTTCATTCCTGAGGGTTCCCAGAGAGTGGGGCTGGTTGCTAGCGAGAAGAGCCACCTGGACACAGTGGCCCTGATCCACCCTGACGGATCTGCAGCTGTTGCAGTGGTGCTGAACCGGTGAGGAGAACAGCGGGCCTGGGGCTGGGCTGAGGACAGGGTGGACCTTGGCAGAGCCATACTCTCAGCTTTCCCTCTCCCCTCTCTAGCTCCTCTAAAGACGTGCCTCTTACCATCAAAGATCCTGCCTTGGGATTCCTGAAGACCATCTCACCTGGCTACTCCATTCAAACCTACCTGTGGCGTCGCCAGTAATGGAGCAGATATTCAAGGCAGCGCCAGGGCTCAGTATGGACATTTAAGTGACAGAATCAACTAAAATGCTATCTGTAGCTAAAGAGGACATAACAGGGCCAGGGTGAGCTTACAGTGATGTAAGCCCAGGGCCAGTGGTTTGGGTGACTCATTCTCCCCTGTAGTTGGTGCCAGGGGCTGGAAACCCGTGGGGAAAGATCAGGAAGCCCGAGGCCCCCACCCCCATGCTTGTGTGAGCGTATGCTGTGCTGGTGGCCGTGGAATGTGGGCCTGGGCCCGGGCCCAGGCCCAGGGTGAGCTCACTGTCTGCAAACACAAGATGGGGAGGAGGGGGCCAAAGAAGAGACTAGGAGTTGGGGACTGTTTGACTTTCCTGAGGATGCAGAGCTGGGCTCATGTAGAAGCAATGTCGGCATCACAGCAAAAGCCAAGAGCCCTAGGGAGGCTCAGACACCCAGCTGCCTCCCATGGCACCACTAGGAACAATGGCAGACCTTAAAAGAGAGAATGTTTGATTCCAGCATGTGTGAGCAGCTTTATTCTCAGGGGTGGCACCCTATTTCTGGCTGTAACAATTATGGAGGCACAGGGGCCTCTGGAATGCATAAAGGTAGAAAAAAATCAGTCCAGGGAGCATGAGGATGAATCATTCCTCTTCATCTTCCTCAGCCATACCCAGGGCCTGTGTACCTGGGGCCCGGGCTGGTGTTGCCCGCTGGATAGAGACAATGCCACTGAGTAAGGCATAGCCCACCATGGCTGCCAGCCCTGCCAGCACTGAGAGGACCTGGTTCCGCCGCCGATATGGCTCCTCATCAGTCTCTGGGCCTGCTGGTGTCTGGCGTGGGGGTGGCACCTCAGCTGAGGGTCAAAGAAGGGAGGTGAGCAGGAGGCTAGTTCCTGGACCCCTGCCTACTCCCCACAGGGCTGTCCCCACCTATCTGTGTCTTACCTCCATCCCAGGGGAAGTAGAGGCTGAGGATGTGGGTGCAGTAGGCACAGAGGTTGTGCAGCCCCCGCAGGTGGGCCTGCAGCTTCCCGCTGGGCAGTTTTGCCTGCAGCAGCAGGGCCAAGTAGCTAAAGACAAAGGCATCCAGGGAGGCAGGGCTAGGGCAGGGAGAGAAGGGCAAGATGGAGAGGACATCTGGGGCAAAGGGAGAAAGCTAGAGCTGAAGGAAGAATTAGTCTTGGGAGGTGGGCTCTGAGCAACAAGGCATTGCCAGGGAAGGATGGGACACACAGTTCTGGACCTGGTACTGAAAAAGGTGGCGCCAGCTTAGCCCTGAATGGGGCTCTATACCAGGGCTGCATAAAGGATACATTGAGTGCCCTACAGCCCTGTAGGCCCCTCCTGTTCCTGGCTGCCCTCCCACTCTACCCTCCTGTAACTCCAAGCCCCACACACAGTCCCACTGTCACCAGAGCCAGTGTCCGTCACAAGGACTTCATGTCCAGAGCCTAACCCCTCACCCTAGCCCCAGCCCCAGTGGCTACTTCTGAAACTATATCTTCTTCCAAGCTGCTCACTCCCCCTGGAGTCAGACTCACGCATCTCCAAAGAAGAACTTCTGAGAGCCCAGGCGCTGAGAGAGAAGGGTCAGGCACTCACGAGCTTCTTGGTACAGCTATAGGGAGAACACAGGCAGGCTTATGGCTGCAGCAGTGCCACCAGCCTACTGAAGCATTCCCATTCCTGGTCATCATCCTTGGGGTTCATCTCACACAGCAGCCTCATCCCACAGCTACCTCCTTCTCCAGCTCATCCTCATCCTCGGGCCTGTGTTCCCCACACAGCAGTTGTAGCCGCTCCATGTACTGGCGCTGCATGCGGCCAGGCAGGAAGAAGTTGAGAGGAAAGGGCATAGCCTCTGCATACCACTTCCGGGTCACTTCCACATAGTTCTTGGTATCTATCCAAAAAGTATGTATCTGGATTGGGTAGGTAGGAAGGAAAAGGCAGGTCTGAGCCAGTGCATCTGCCTGTAAAGGTGGTCTCTTGACCCCCACACTGCTCCAAGTTTATGTGTGGGGTGTGCTGCTGGCCAGGAGTGCTGGACCAGGCACACTCACCAGCACTGGCAACAGCTTCTCCTCCAGTAAAGACATGAAGGCCAAGGTGTCTGCTCCTTGCCGGGCGGAAAGGTCATAATCAGCATTGTACTTCTGTGGAGGAAATACCCATGAGGTGGACACGGGGAACTGCAGGGCACTTTGCCAGAGAGTGAGGAACCCTGTCTGGTCCCCCTCACTGGCCCCTGAGTGTTGTAGAGGCAGAACAAGGAGTTTTTCCTGCTGAGGCCCCCTTGCCTGGGCCCAGCAATAGCCTGTTGCTGTTGGCAGAAAGCCTGGGCCTTGCAGCCCATTGGCCGTCAAGGTCTGTACCCATTGGGGGGAGAAAGGAAGGCCCGGCCACAAACTAGGAGTAGCTCCCAGAGTTTCCACGGAAAGCTGGCAGCTTGCCTGCTGACAGCAACTTTCTAACAGTAATTTTCCCAATCCAGACACCACAAAGCTAGCAGAGTGGAGCACAGATGTAGGCTGGGCCTCAGTCCATGCCTCAGGAACTAGGGGACGCCATCCTCACATTCCCTGGGCCCAGTGAACCCATGCCCAGGGCCCCCCAGCTTGTACCCTCAATGCCCAGCTCTTAGCTGTTTCTTCTATTTCATTCCATGGTCCAAGTGCTGCCACCACATACATTCCACATGTGCCCCCAGATCTCAGTCTGCTTCACCTTCCCAGTCTGCAAGCTCTGCTCTTCAGTCTCCCCTCCACATCCGGAATAAACTTTGTCCCCAAATAACCTCTTGAACATGGTTCTTAAATCTCTCTGAACCTTAGTTCTCCCCTGTGGAATGGGATAAGCATCTCTTTCTCTCAATGTGGCTATTAAGAAATAATTTAAGACAATACTCTGGAAACTGGAAAAGCTCTTTTCATAAATAGGGAACCAGGGTAATGGTCCAAGGCCTGCCAGGAGCTTTGGCTTTTACCTGGATCCCTTCTTTCCAGGCCTCTTAAGCCTCCATTAATTCTCTAGCTCCCTAACCTTTGGGAAAGTAGTAATGAGTAATTTCTGACAATGTGTTCTCTCTTGGGACAAGACTGTGAATGCTAAAAGAATTCTTAGAAAGTTTGCTGGCTTAGCCCCAAGTTTTATAAATAAGGAGTGCACAGCTTAGAGAAGTTAAGTAGTTGTCCAAGACCACACTATCAATGACAGAGTGAAAAGCACAGGTCAGGCCTCTCTACTCCTATCATAATATCCTTCCCCAACCTAGCTCTAAGCCTTTGCCTATCCTGAGTCCCACATTCAGCCTTAGTCCCTGAAAACAGAGAAGCAGCCCTTAGAAGTTCCTCTCCAGTCCTGCCATTGAAGCCTTCAGAACCAACTATTGTCTTCTACTCCCCTTTCTCTTCCAGGTATCATCAGCTTATACCCCTATCCCAACCCAGCAGGCAAAAAACCTCTGGATAGCCCAGCAGTACCCTGAGCTTGATCTCTGGCTTAGTATTTTACTGCAATACAGTGACATTATGTGTCTTTTCCTCCATCAGACTATGTACTCCTTGATGTTCTGGGTCACCTGTGTCTAGCATGGCTTATATCTGGTGCTCAGTAAATATGAACTGAATTGACTAAACTTCCACTGGCAGCCCAATATCCAAGCCACTTACCTCTTTTCGAAGGTGGGTGATGATCTTGTGTGGTACTGAGATGACCTCTCCAAGACTGGTCTGAAGGGCAGGTAGAGTTCCTGACATTGAGAGAGAAGTATGCCCACCAAGCACTTTGATGCCTATCTGTACATACACATTCCTATCTCTGCCTTGCTCCTCCCTTTGTACACACCCTTCCTCACCCATCAAGAACATTGAGTACCTGAAGGGCTCCGCCAGGGATTAGTGATCTTGTGCACTTTGAGTGGAGCACCAGTAAATCTGGCATAGGTCTGCAGAGAAGGAAGGCAGAAGGCAGAGAGACAGGGCCATGGCCCCCACAGAGGAAACAAGAGAAATAGTATTTATTAACTACCTTATATGTCAGGCCCTTTACTTAGAACCTCAGTACAAAAATAGAGGTAGACATTACCATTCCTATTTTATAAACAGACAATACAGGGTTGAGAGATGATTACAAGTCAGCCAGGAACTCTCCCTCCTCTCCTGCTATCTACTTGAATACCTATCTTCAGTAGCTTTTCCCAACCAGTATTCTCCTTGAAAGCACTGACCTGCCCTTCTATGGCCTGTTCCTACTTATATCTTAAACCTGAACATTTTATTTTTATTTTTTGAGACAGAGCCTCAAGCTGTCACCCTGGGTAGAGTGTGGAGGCATCACAGCTCACAGCAACCTCCAACTTGTGGGCTTAAGTGATTCTCTTGCTTCAGCCTCCCAAGTAGCTGGGACTACAGGTGCCCACCACAACACCTGGCTGTTTTTTGGTTGTAGTTGTCATTGTTTGGTGGCCCGGGCTGGATTCGAACCTGCCAGCTCTGGTGTATGTGGCTGGTGCCTTTAGCTGCTTGAGCAACAGGCACCAAGCCCTGAACGTTTTATTACATTTATTTGCTTACATGTCTGTCCTTCTGTTTTTTTTTTTTTGTAGAGATAGAGTCTCACTTTATCGCCCTCGGTAGAGTGCCATGGCATCACACAGCTCACAACAACCTCCAACTCCTAGGCTTAGGTGATTCTCTTGCCTCAGTCTCCCAAGTAGCTGGGACTACAGGCGCCCGCCACAACCCCTGGCTATTTTTTTGTTGCAGTTTGGCTGGGTCCAGGTTTGAACCTACCGCCCTCAGTATATGGGGCCAGTGCCCTACTCACTGAGCCATAGGCACGGCCCTCCCCTTCTGGGGTTTTTTTTTGTTTGTTTTTTGTTTTTGAGAATGAGTCTCACTTTGTCACCCTCAGTAGAGTGCAGTGAGGTCATAGCTCACAGCAATCTCAAACTTGTGGATTCAAGCAATCCTCTTGCCTCAGCCTCCTGTGTAGCTGGGACTAAAGTCACCTGCTACAACGGCCCAGCTATTTTTAGAGGCGGGGTCTCACTCTTGCTCAGGCAATCCACTGGCCTTGGCCTCTCAGAATGGTAGGATTACAGACATTAGCCAATGCGCCCAGCATGTCTCCCTTTCTGTAAACAACTAGAAAGGAGGGCCCAAATCTTTTTCATAATTGTAAGGCGATAGTTGGTATTTAGAAGACTCCTAATACATGCTTGTTAAATGAAGGAGTGAGTGAATGAAGTGAACTAAGTCTGATTCCCAAACTCTTTCTACAGAGCCTGGCTGTGGGCCATTTGGTTCAAGAGAAGGTTTAGTAAATGTTGTTTAGTGAGATGGAGGAAAAGGGGGCCGAGAAGGCAGAAATGCCAAGCCAGACGAGATCTCAGATAATTCACCCTAATACGTGTAAACCTCTGAATGGAGAAACAACACACACAGAGAAAGGATCGCCCAAGGTCACATAACTGGTAAACTGGTAAAGGACTAAAACTCATTTTCTGAACCCTCGGCCAAGCCACTTTCCATGCTGCACAAAGCCTAAGAAACTGTAGTATACTGCACCTAGCCCATATCTGCCACGCATATTCTTTGGAGTGCCTCAGTTTCCCTCATTGCGCCTGGGCTGAGGAGCCCTGACAAAGTTCAGAAGCTAGGCTAGTTCAGTCCACTCCCAAGTCCTCCAGGCACCATCCCTCACCAGTACGGCCAGGCTGTCCAGGTCCACGGACGGCAGCCCCCAGCCCCCTGACCAGCAGAACAGCTCCATGGGCGCCGCCATCTTGCCCGCCCTCTGCCCCGGAAGCGCCTCCCAGCACACTTTTGCACTCTCCGTAGCGGACCCGCCCTCGGCCCCCGCCCCTTCGATAGCGCTGGGCGGTGGCTTCGGGGAGGCCCTGGAGGAGGCGCGACTTCTGGATGCCGGAGAAGCAGTCCGACGGCCGTGGGCAGAGCAGCGAGCTTCGGGAGAAGGCGGCCGCCGGTACTTCCAGAGGCGGCCGCCGCAGCGGTGGAGGGCTGCGGGCCAGGCGCGCCTGGGAGAGTCGCGGCGCCGTGGCTTAGTGGAGCTCCGAACCCTCGAAGCCCTGGAGGGTCCTGGAATCCCAGGCGGGCTCCAGGGGCGCTCGTCAAACTGCACGTGTCCTGGAGTGCTCTGGGGCCTCTTGGGGCTCGGCCCCGGTCGGGGACTGCGGGGGGGTCCCCCGAACCGCATGTTTTCCACAGCGCGTTATGTTTGGAGCCGGCCCCGCGCCGCCAGTCGCCATGGAAACAAAACAGGGGCGGCGGCGGCCGGAGCGAGGCCGCGCTGGGGGAGGGGAGGTGGGCGTGCGCCTTGGCCTGGGTGACGCGCGCTCAGGCGCCCCCGCCTCATCCGGGTCACAGCCAGTCCGCTTGTGCCTGCGGTGTTCCTCAGTCTGGTTTTCGGTTCCTGGTTTACGTTTGTCATTGCCGTCCTTTTCTTTCCTTTTTGCTGATTTCTTTACTACAGTTTCATCCACTGCTGCTTTATTAGGCGCTTCCAGACTCCCAAGTTTTCTTGAGAATGAGGAAAATGGAGGAACACGCACATGCTGGGGGACCCTCACTCTAATAAAGAGAACTTGCTGTGCCAAAGCAGCAACTTCAGCCATTCGGGCATCCTTGGGCACTATAGTCAACTAATTTGGCCACTCCCTTGGCATCCTTTCCTGCCAGCTGTGGAATAATGCCCCGTCTAGCACTAACCCCTGCCAGGGTTCCTGTCTTCCCAACCACGTCTTCCAGAAAACAGTAACATTCGGTAGTGCTGCGCGTTGAGAATCCCAACAAGGGGATGACAGGGGCGAGGGAGGCACCTGGAAACAGGACCATTGGGAGCAGTAGGTAGGGACGCCTCCAGGACTCACTTTCCGGTGCCCCTGGTTCCCAGAGTTGGTGATGCCTCCGGGGTGATTGGCAGCTCTTTGTTTGGCCCCCCCCTCGCCCGCCTGCCGGCCCCCCCATCCCCCCGCCCCTGCTCTCCCCGCCTAGCCTTTTCCCCTCCCAGCCGCTCGCTCGTCAGGGATAGCGAGCCGGCTGAGCGGCATGGAGACACAGGAACTTCGGGGGGCCCTGGCTCTTCTCCTTCTTTGCTCTTTCGCATCTGCTAGTCAGGACTTGCAGGGTAAGCCTGTCTCTGTCCTCATAGACCCCTCTCTGCCTCCTTCCCATTTGCTCTCAGTCCAAGTAGCAGGGAACATGTGGGTATGGGGAGAAGGGAAGAGTCCTGAAATTGAGCTGGAGGATAGAGTCACTCTGCCTAGAGTTGGTGGGATTATGGCCTGGTGGAGAGGAGTGGGCACAAGAGAGTGGTGGGTGGGTGGGAACTGGCCATGGTCAGGCATGAACCAGGGCAGAAGTCTCAGGAACTGGATGCAGGGCTTACTAGCTGGGTTGGTGTTTGGGCATCTGTAGGCATCCCTGGTGTGGGAGAGCAGCCTGAAGGTGGGTGTACTGTGGGGGGTCCCAGCGCTTTCCTCAGCTGCAGGCTTGCTGCCTAAGGATAAGGTAAGGGTGGGGAAAAAGAGGTTTGGGCTTTCCCGGAGGTCTGGTGGTGGGATGGGCTCATGGTTGTGGGAGAGGTAGCTGGAGCAGATGACACAGGCACAGATTCTTTACTGCCTGGAGGGGAAACCACAGATTGGCCAGGACACAGGAGACAGAGGAGCTGGGTCCTACATTCTCCATGGGAGAGAGCCCAGACAGTGGGAAGGTCAGAGGCGTCAGTGGGCAGCTGTCCTTATTCAGAGGGAGTGTACTGAGACCCCAAAATGAGAGGAGGAGGGGCACTGGGCTGTGGAATGAAACAAACCCAGCAGCGGAAAGAGAAGCTGCCTCCCCTGTCTGCGCTGCGGGCACCAGGTGCCACTCCTGCCTAAGAGCAGCACAGCAGCCCCCTTGCGCCACCTGGCGGGAGGATCTCAAGCCTGCGGGGCGCTGGATCTCTTACTTCCAAGTGAGCCCCAGGCCGGCAGGTTCCCAGAGATGGCAGCTGGCAAACCTGAGGGGCAGGAAGGCACAATGTCTCTGTCCTCTGATAGCAACAAGGGTTGAGTTTTGAGGAGGTGACTAACACTTCTGGTGGGGTGAGGGGTGGTGAGGCATGCCCCGCCCCTGAAGACTCAGGGGAGAGGGCAGGCCTCAGCATCTGATCTCTTTCTCTCATCTTGGTAACTCCTGCCTGGCCAGTAATTGACCTGTTGACTGTGGGAGAGTCCCGGCAGATGGTAGCTGTGGCAGAGAAGATCCGGACAGCACTGCTCACTGCTGGGGACATCTACCTCTTGTCCACCTTTCGCCTGCCCCCCAAGCAGAGTGGTGTCCTCTTTGGCCTCTATTCTCGCCAAGACAACACACGATGGCTGGAGGCCTCTGTTGTGGGCAAGATCAACAAAGGTGACTGGTGGGCAACAGGGATCCCCTTGAGCACATTCCCTCACCTGCACTCCCAAGTGCTTCCCAATTCCTTTGACCTCCCCTGGGGACCATGGCCTTATCAGACTGTGCCTAGGCATCAGGGGGGCATGTGGTATAGGATGCTTAGGAGGTGCTTGAAGAGGCCAGGTACCTAAACAATAGGGTGAGCCTGGTATTTATAGGGATGGAAGATTGTATTTGGGGATGCCTGAGGTACACTGAGGCATGTCTCTATGCCCCAGCAGTGATACAGAGAGGTCTTTCAGATCTCTGGGGCAGTTCAGTGTGTGCCAAACCAGCTTACACTGAGAGGATAGAGCAATCTGGAGACCAGGCTGGGTGCCGTGGCTCATGCCTGTAATCCCAGCACTCTTGAGAGATCTAAGCGGGTGGATTGCCTGAGCTCAGGAGTTCAAGACCAGCCTGAGCAAGAGTAAGATCCTGTCTCTAAAAATAGCCTGAGTTGGCTCAGCGCCCAAGGCGCCAGCCACGTACACCTAAGGTGGCGGGTTCAAATCCCCAGCCCGAACCTGCCAAACAACAATGACGGCTGCAACCAAAAAATAGCCGGGTGTTGTGGTGGGCGCCTGTGGTCCCAGCTACTTGGAAGGCGGAGGCAAGAGACTCGCTTGAGCCCAGGAGTTGGAGGTTGCTGTGAGCTGTAATGCCACAGCACTCTACCCAGGGGGACAGCTTGAGGCTGTCTCAAAAAAAAAAAAAAAAAAGACCCACCTCATAGGACTGTCACCAGCCAGTATACCTGATGCACAGGGACCCTAAGAGTGTCTAGTAAACAGGAGCACTGCAGACAGTCCTTCAGCCAGAATCCCTACGACACTGGAGAAAAGGTGAAGGATCAGAGTAGCTGCCAGTCCTGTGAGGCTATTGAAACTTAAATTAATTCAGCTCCTCAGGCTGGGAGTGATGGCTCACATCTATAATACCAGCACTTTGGGAGACCAAGGTAGGAGGATTGCTTGAGGCCAGGAGTTCAAGACTAGTCTAGGCAAGATAGTAAGACTTGATCTCTACAAAAAATTTAAAAATGAGGCAGAGGCTCGGCGCCTGTAGCTCAGCAGCTAGGGTGTCAGCCACATACCCTGGGGCTTGTGGGTTTGAACTTGGCCCAGGCCTGCCATACAACAGTAAGAACTACAACTACAACAACAACAAAATAGCTGTTTTGGTGGGCGTTGGGCGTTGGCACCTCCCAGCTACTTGGGAGGCTGAGGCAAGAGAATCGCTTAAGCCCAAGAGTTTGAGGTTGCTGTGAGCTATGCCACAAGGTCACTCTACTGAGAGCAATGTAGTGAGACTCTTTCTCAAAAAAAAAAAAAAAATGAGCCAGAGATAGTGGCTTGTCCTATAGTCCCAGCTACTCAGGAGGCTGAGGCAACAGGATGGCTTGAGCCTAAGAGTTTCAGGCTGCAGTGAGGTATGGTCATACCATTGCAGACAGACTTTGTCCCTAAAAAAAAAGATAATTCAGGTCTTTAGCTGTGGTAGCTGCATTTCTTTCTTTCTTTCTTTCTTTTTTTTTTTTTGAGACAAAGTATTAAGCTGTAGCCCTCAGTAGAGTGCTGTGAGGTCACAGCTCATAGCAACCTCCAACTTTTGGGCTTAAGCGATTCTCTTGCCTCAGTCTCCCAAGTAGCTGGGATTACAGGCACCCGCCACAACGCCCGGCTATTTTTTGGTTGTAGTTGTCATTGTTGTTTGGCGGGCCAGGGCTGGATTCGAACCTGCCAGCTCCAGTGTACGTGGCTGCCGTCCTAGCCGCTTGAGCTACAGGTGCCAAGCCAGTAGCTGCATTTCAAGTGATGAATTGCCAGTTTGTGCCAGTGGTTAATGAACTGGGCAGCACAGAGCACCTCCATCATCACTGCAGAAAGTTCTGCTGGCAGTGGTCTCTGTCTACTGCTTCATCCCCCTGCAGCATCCTCACACCCCGTTGGTCTCTTGTGCCACCTTTTCCCTGGCCTCCTGCAGTCCTTTGATAAATCCATTCTGGATGGATCTTAAAACACAAATCACATTCTACTCCTGCCTTCATACCTGAAGCACCTTCATTGGCTCCCTACTGCCCTTGTATAAAACTCCAGACTTCCCATGGTCTACATGGCTTCACCTCCCTCCACACCCCTGCACTCACTGCAGTCTAGCCAAGGCAGCCACCTCCTTGTTTCTCAAACCCACCGAGCTCTTGTGTCTCAGAGCCATGTACTTGTGTTCTCACACCTGCAATGTTCTCTCGTTTCTACTTTCCCCTCCCCCATTTCCTTCCTAGCATTTGATTCTTAAACATTCAGACTAACGACCTACTCCTTTTGCAGGATAACTGCCTTCCCTCTACTTTCATAATAATATACTTTGTGTTTTATATGGTTTTTATTTATTTATTTATTTTTGAGGCAGAGTCTCATTAAATGTCACCCTGGGTAGAGTGCTGTGGCATCACAGCTCACAACCACCTCAAACTTTAGGGCTTAAGCGATTCTCTTGCCTCAGCCTCCCAAGTAACTGGGACTACAGGTGCCCACCACAATGCCTGATTTTTTTTTTTTGTTGTAGTTGTCACTGTTGTTTGGCAGGCCCGAGCTGGATTCGAACCCACCAGCTCTGGTATATGTGGCTGGCGTCCTTAGCCACTGAGCCTTATACGGTTTATAAAGTGCTTTTTTAAAAGACAGTTTGGGCTCGGCACCTATAGCTCAACCGACTAAGGCGCCAGCCATGTACACCTAAGGTGGCGGATTCGAATCCCCAGCCCAGACTCGCCAAACAACAATGACGGCTGCAACCAAACAATAGCCGGGCGTTGTGGCAGGTGCCTGTGGTCCCAGCTACTTGGGAGGCGGAGGCAAGAGACTCGCTTGAGCCCAGGAGTTGGAGGTTGCTGTGAGCTGTGATGCCACAGCGCTCTAGCAAGGGGGACAGCTTGAGGCTGTCTCAAAAAAAAAAAAAAAAGGTTGTTTATAAAAACTTAAAATTGGCTTGGCGCCTATAGCTCAACCGGCTAAGGTGCCAGCCACGTAACCTAAGGTGGCGGGTTCGAATCCCCAGCCCGGACCCGCCAAACAACAATGACGGCTGCAACCAAAAAATAGCCGGGCGTTGTGGCAGGTGCCTGTGGTCCCAGCTACTTGGGAGGCGGAGACAAGAGACTCGCTCGAGCCCAGGAGTTGGAGGTTGCTGTGAGCTGTAATGCCACGGCACTCTATCCAGGGGGACAGCTTGAGGCTCTGTCTCAAAAAAAAAAAAAAAAAGTCAGAAACAGGGCAGCACCTACGGCTCAGTGAGTAGGGTGCCGGCCCCATATACTGAGGGTGGCAGGTCAAACCCAGCCCTGGCCAAACTGCAAAAAAAAAAATAGCTGGGCTGCCTGTAGTCCCAGCTACTCGGGAGGCTGAGGCAAGAGAATCACGTAAGCCCAGGAGTTGGAGGTTGCTGTGAGCTGTGATGCCACAGAACTCTACCTAGGGTGATAAAGTGAAACTCTGTCTCTACAAAAAGAGTCAGGAACAGACTCTGGAATCCCAGAGCTCTGCCTTTCTTCTGCTGTGGGGCCGTGGACAAGTTGTTATTCTCCTAAACTGACATAGCCCACTGCAAAGTGGGAGAGGAGCAGCACCTCCTGCATAGGACTGCTACCAGCATTAGCTGAGTTGGAGGCACAGAGTTCTGGGGACAGAACCTGGAGTAGAGTAGGGCTATCATGTTCCCTGCTGTGACTTTGGAAGTACCACAGTACACCCATAGTCTGAGAAACGGGCCCCAGACATCTGACTCTGAGGACATCAGAGGACATCATGACCTGAACAGGAAGTAAGGGCAGCAAGGGTGGGCATAGGCCTCCCCAGGGCAGAGGGTCCCACTTTAGATACCAACTGACTGCCTAGCTCCCCTCCAGGCAGGAGGTAGGCCCAGGGGTATGTTACGGCTACCAGGATATTTTTCACCAGTATCATTGCTGTACCTTATAAATGAGGAGAATAAAAAAGTTTTATGGCTCAAGCCCTTGTTCTGGACACATTTGTTCTGAACATATGCGTTCATGAATTTCCCATGACTGCTGTGACAAACCACCTCAGAGTGGCAGAACAACATACATCCGTTCTCTGATCAGAAGTCTGAAGTAGAACTTATAAGGCCAATACCACGCTGTCAGCAGAGCTGCATTCCCTCTGGAGGCTCTAAAGAAGAATCCATGTCTTTGCCTTTTCCAGCTTCTAGAGGCCACCTGCATTCCTAGGCCTGGTGTCACTCCCATCTCAGCCTCTGTCTTCCTTCTTTGACTCTGATCTTCCCATGTGATTATCACCCGGATATTTCAGGATAACCTTCCCATCTCAAGATGCTTAACTTTGTCATACCTAAAAAGTTCTTTTTGCCATGTTGGATAACTTATTCACAGGTTCGAGAGATCAGGATATGAACCTTTGTGGGGACCACTATTCAGTCTGCCACACTGTGTTGCAGGCATTCTGCATAAATGTTTGCTCTGGATCCTAGAAAGAACCTATGGGAACTGGTCCTTAAAGCAGATGCACTTACAATGTTCATGTCTACAAGACTTCCGATTGCAAGAACTTGCCCCTCCTGGCATGCCCAGGGACTTTCTCAGGCTCCCAGAGCCCACTGGGCTGGTACAAGAGGGAGATCAGGAGGGTGGAGTGACCCTTGGGGGACAGTCCTCAGCTCGCTTGGCTGACAGCAGTTGGTGGATAAAGACCCACTTTCTCCTGGCTCAGTGCCTGTAGCTCAAGTGGCTGGGGCACCAGCCACATACACCAGAGCTGGCAGGTTCAAATCCAGCTTAGGTCTGCCAAAAAGCAATGACAACTACAACCAAAAAGTAGCCAGGCTTTGTGTCAGGCACCTGTAGTCCCAGATACTTGGGAGGCTGAGGCAGGAGAATCGCTTAAGCCCAGGAGTTGGAGGTTGCTGTGAGCTGTGATGCCACAGCACTCTACCCAGGGGGACAGCTTGAGGCTGTCTCAAAAAGAAAGAAGACCCACTCTCTTGCCCCTGAGGTGAGATAACTCCAAGGCATGTGCTGCGCCATCCCCTAGTTTCTAGGGCAGGATTGAGCTCCAGCTGCCTGTAGGATAAGTCCTCCTTGTCTTATTTTCCCTTCCCCCACCAATGTTTCCCAGCATTACCTCCTAAATAAACTGCAGGCACTAAAGTGCTTGTCTTGGGGGTTTCTTCTAAGGGAACCCAAACAAAATACTACTTCCTATTTTACAGATGAGGAAACTGAGGCTCAGAGAAGGGAAGTGAATGGCTTGGGATTACACAGATGGTAAGCACTTAGAGTGAGATCCAAACCCAAGCCAACCTAGCCCAAGCCTAACTCTAACTACCCGTTTCCTACCTGGTTCAAACCCAATGAGGACTTGTGAGCTGTGACCTCATGGCATTCCTCAGAGGGTGACAACTCTAGTCAACACAGCCTCTTGGGCTTCAGGCGGCAGAGCTAGGTTTCATACTTTCCAGCTGCCTCACCAAAGTCTTCCCAAGGCCAGGCAGACCTGGCAGAGTAGGTGTCCTGGGGCCCATGGGAAAGATGAAGAAGCAGACACAGGACAAGTGCTCTACTCAAGGACACACAGCCTGTGAGTGGCAAAGCTGGACTTAGAGCCCAGGACTATGGTGGGCCATGCCCACTTACAGGTTTAGGGGTACCAAGAAGGAACTTCAGTTAGGCTCCCAGCCAGGAAACGACTCCAAGGGAGCAAAGAGAATCCTGCTCCTTGGACACATGGATATTAAGCTGTGAGCTTTTTCATGTATGTCCAGGCTTAGTACAAAGTGACAGTAGTGCTAAAAACAAGCACTAACACATTGTTTACGTGCCAGGCACTAGTCTAAACACTCTGCATATATAACTGACCCAGTCCTCAATTTCCCTACCAAACATCCCCTGTAATCCTCACTTTATATGTGAAGAAACTGAGGCAGGGAGAGACTAGGTCATTTGCTCAGAGTTAAAGAGCAGGCCAAGCTTCCCTGTGGGCACTGGAACAGGGACAAACTGCCTGCCCATCCAGCCCCCTGCTCTGCCCCACATTTAACAAATGTAAAGTATACTGGGTTGAACAGTGTCCTCCAAGTCCACATCCACTGAGACCTCAGAAAGTGGCTTTGTTTGGAAATAGGATCTTTGTATAGGCAATTACTTAAGAGGAGATTATACTGGGTTAGGGATCCTTATAAGAAGGCCACAAGAGTAACCCTGGCACTCTGGGAGGCTGAGGCAGGTGAACTGCCTAAGCTCAGGAGTTTGAGACCAGCCCCAGCAAGAGTGAGATCCCTATCTCTAAAAATAGCCAGGCATTTTGGCTGGCGCATATAGTCCCAGCTACTTGGGAGGCTGAGGCAAGAGGATCGCTTGAGCTCAAGAGTTTGAGGTTGCTTGTGAGCTGTGACCTCATGGTACTCCTCAGAGGGTGACAAAGTGAAACTCTGTCTTAAGAAAAAAAAAAAAAAAGAAGCCCATGAGAGAGATACCCACACAAGGAAGAGACCATGTAATAACAAAGGCAGAGACTGGAGTGAAATGGCTTTAAGCCAAAGAGCACCAAAGACCACAGCAACCACCAGAAGCTGGTGAATCAAGGAGGAATCTTTCCCTGGAGTCTTCTGGGCAAGCACTGTCCAGCCAGCACCTTGCATTCAGACTTCTGGCTCCCAAGACTGTGAGAAAGTATATTTCTGTTGTTTTGGCCCCCTAGTTTGTAACACTTTGTCCTGGCAGCCCTAGGAGACTAATCTAGAGCAGGGTGGGGAGAAATGGAAATGACCAGCAGTGAGCCTGAGGGCTTGGTGACACACACAGGCTTGCCCTGTAAGGGCCCTGGAGACCTAGCATGAGGGGATCTGATTGCACATCAAGAACTTTTACCCCCTTCTGCTGGGCACGTGAGAAGGCATTACTGGTGCATGCAGCCTTTGCCCTCGTGGAGAGGAGCTGGGCCCCCAGGCAGCAGGTGGGCACAGGCCCAGGGCCTAAAAAGGCCTTTGTTTGGACATTCAAGTGGCCAGACCAGCAGCTAGACGTCCAGCCAAGTGCCCGCCAGGAAATCAACCCTCAGCATGTGGGCCAAATGCCCAAGCTGTACTCGGCTGCCTCCCTCGGGGCAGAAAATGCAAGGCCAGAGAGAGGGACAAGACCTCCAGGCAAGGCACCCTCAGCTTCTCAGAGCCATACAGCCTTGTCATACTCGGATGGCAGCAACTAGGGCTAAGCAAGTCCCCATTGGTGCTGAATCACTGAATCATCACAATCTTGTGAGGCAGGGACTGCTGGCCCCCTTGTTTTACAGATGTGGAGACAGAGGCCCAGAAGGAACTCACTCATGCTAACAGCCAGCTGTTCTCAGCTAGGATCTAAGTCTAGCCTGGTTCTTTTCCTTTCTTTCTTCCTTTTTTTGGGGTACATATAATTGATACATAATTCACATAGCATAAGATTTGCCCTTTTAAAGTATCTAATGTAATAATTTTCAGTATATCCACCGAGTTGTGTAATGATCCCCCATTACCTAATTCCGGAACATTCTCATCACTCCAAAAAGAAATCCTATACCCCAAAGCAGTAACTCCCCCTGGTTCCCACCCCCAGCTCTCTGTCTCCATGGATTTGCCTATTCTGGACATTGCACATCAACACAATCAGACAATGCAGCCTTTTGAGACTAGCTTCCTTCACTTGGAGTAATGTTTCCAAGGTTCATCCATGTCGTAGTGTGTATCAGTCCTTCATTTCTTTTTTATAGATGAATAATATTCCCTGTATGAATGCCACATTCAGCTCTTTCTTCACTATGACAGTACAAGGTCTTCCCTGTAGCTGTTTAATAGACACATGTTGGGCGGATGCAGGGTGGACAGGACTGCCACCTCCCATGAGAAGTGGTCCTTCTCTACCCTAAACCTTTTCATACCAACCACTGAAGAAACAGGAGAGACCCTGGATCCCTCTGGACCCCTCTCCCCTGGCCCACTCTTCACACCCTGCACACATCTCCATACCCCATTACCTGTAGTGGAGCACAAATCGACATGCCACAGCACCCAGGAGCAGGATGATGGTCAGGTAAAGCTTGAACTTCTCATACTCGTCCTTGTAGGCAAACCTGCCATGACAGACAATCCCAGGAAAGGTCACGCAGTCGTTACTATTCTACTGTCTGAGGGTGGGACCATTAACTCTATTAGCTCCTCAACCTACTGCCACTCCCTTGCGCCACGAGGACCTTTTCAGCCCACTAAAGGAGATACCTGGCCTTGAATTAATGGTAGTGATCAATTAGGGGAAGAAGCACCCCATGTCTATGGACTCCCAGTTTAGGAACTCTGGGCCTGTGGTAGGAATGGGCAGGGCACAAAGATAGGGTCACCTCCCTTGACCAATAGCTGTGGCAGAAATGGCAGGGTTCAGGGTTCAATTTTTGCCTAGAAATGGGTTGGATTCAGGTGGACAGAAGTGCCCATTTCCCACAAGAGAGCCCTTTCTGGTGGGAAATGGGGAGTCTTGTCCATCCAACTTACTGACTCTGTGAAAGGAAGGAAACCTCCCCCAATTGGTCTAACCACTGAGAGTGAAAGTGTCAAAAACACCAAAAGCCAGAACTGTTAATGCGTTTTGTTTTGTTTTATTGCAAAAATTCTAGCTTGGACTCATCTTTCCTAAGTTGAAAGAACAAACTGCCTGGATTCCTTTGAGCCGGGTGGGGATCTGGGCATACATACTTGGCCTGGTTGCTGAGGAGGGTCACGTTCACATTGCCGAGCACCAGATTCAGGTACAGCCTGAAAGGAAACACCTATGAGGCCTTCAATCCCTACAGGTGGGCCCCAACCAAAAATATTCAAACTTATCAAGCCTGTGCTGAGCACCCAAAGTTAGAAGATAGGATGCTAAGCTCAGTTGTCCCATACCAAGGGAAAATTAACAATTAACCAGAAAACTGCACGACTGTGACACATGAAGCTAGTTTGGACTGTATTTCCCACCCTCCCTTGCAGCCAGATGTGAGCATGTAACTAACCTATAACCAATGAGGTAAAGGCACAAGTATAATCTCTAGGTCAATTTTAAAAGAATGCTCTTTAAAAGTAAGGCATAGGGCAGCACCTATGGCTCACGGGGTAGGGCACTAGCCCCATATACCAAGGGTGGCGGGTTCAAACCT
This sequence comes from Galago senegalensis, assembly GCA_963575145.1. Classification (NCBI taxonomy): domain Eukaryota; kingdom Metazoa; phylum Chordata; class Mammalia; order Primates; family Galagidae; genus Galago; species Galago senegalensis. The sequence goes on along the minus strand of CAUYTI010060592.1, from coordinate 1,906 downwards.
GCCCCGGCCAAACTGCAACAACAAAAAAAATAGCCAGCTGTTGTGGCAGGCACCTGTGGTCCCAGCTACTCAGGAGGCTGCAGCAAGAGAATCACATAAGCCCAGGAGTTGGAGGTTGCTGTGAGCTGTGATGCCACAGCACTCTACCAAGGACAATAAAGTGAGACTCTGTCTCTAAAAAAATAAATAAAAGTAAGACATAGGCCTTTTTCCTTGTTGTGACAAGGGGGACCTGTTCACTGTCTACAACCAACATCTTTGCTCTGTAAACCTAGACTTTGCACTTGCTCTGTAAATCTATCTTTTGTTTCCTAAATAAACTTTGTTTCATGCATCTAAAAAAGGGCATAACCCTCATAAATATATACATCTTAAACGTACAACACAATGACTTTTTACATATTTACACACGTAACCAACACCCAGACCAAGGAACAAAACACTTCTACCCCCTCATGCCTACCCCGAAACAGAGGTGGTGACTATTTTGTTTCCTGTCATCATGGATTCATTTTGTCTGTTTTTGAACTTCACATACATTTCCACAGTGTGTCATTTTTTCCTTCTTTTTTTTTGAGACAGAGCCTCAAGCTGTCACCCTGGGTAGAGTGCGGTGGCATCACAGCTCACAATAACCTCCAACTCCTGGGCTCAAGCAATTCTCCTGTCTCCACCTCCCAAGTATCTGGGACTACAGGTGCCTGCCACAACACTGGTTGCAGCCGTCATTGTTTGGCGGGCCTGGGCTGGATTGGAACCCGCCAGCTCAGGTGTATGTGGCTGGTGCCTTAGCTGCTTGAGCCACAGGTGCCAAGCCTCTTTTTTTCTTTTTTTGAGATAGTCTCACTTTGTCACCCTCGGTAGAGTGGTGGGGCATCACAACTCACAGCAACCTCAAACTCTTGGGTTCAAGTGATCTTCCTGCCTCAGCATCTTGAGTTGCTGAGACTATAGTTTTTCTATTTTTAGTAGAGAGGAGGGTCTCACTCCCACTCAGGCCAGTCTCAAACTCCTGAGCTCAAGCAATCCACCCACCTTGGCCTCCCAGAGTGCTAGGACTACAAGTGTGAGGTACCATACCTGGCTAGACAGTGTTTTATTTATTTATTTATTTAGGCAGTTTTTGGCCAGGGCGGGGTTTGAACCTGCCACCTCTGGTATATGGGGCCAGCACCCTACTCCTTTGAGCCACACGCACTGTCCAACAGTGTTTTATTTTTTTATTTCTGACTTCTTTCCCTCAATATTATGCTAATGAGTCATTCATGTTAGGTGTGAATTGGCACGTTCTTCTTTTTCATGGTGTAAAATATTATACTAAATTGATGCTACCACAAACTTAGTTACCTTCTACTGTTGATGAACATTTTGTTTTCAGTTTTCAGTTATTTTTTGGTTTGCAGTTAGAGTACCAAACATCTATTCTTTTAACAAGTTTCCCATGTATTTCAATACAATATTATTAATGCTAGTCCTTCTGCTTTATGTTAGATCTCTAGACTTATTCATCCTACATAACTACTACCTTTTACCCTTTTACCTAGATCTTCCCATTGTTCCACACCCCACCCTCTGTAAACACTGTTCTACTCTTTGTTCTTTTTTTTTTTTTTTGAGACAGAGCCTCAAGCTATCCCCCTGGGTAGAGTGCTGTGGCATCATAGCTCACAGCAACCTCCAACTCCTGGGCTCAAGCGAGTCTCCTGCCTCAGCCTCCCAAGTAGCTGTGACCACAGGCACCCATCACTGCGCCCAGCTATTTTTTGGTTGCAGCCATCATTGTTGTTTGGCGGGCCGGGCTGGATTTGAACCTGCCACTGTAGGTGTATGTGGCTGAGCCTTAGCCACTTGAGCCACAGGCGCCAAGCCCATAAGTGAACTTTTTAGATAATTCCCAGCATGACAC
>CAUYTI010060591.1:0-18901 GCA_963575145.1 Galago senegalensis | reverse complement strand
TCTGGGGCCCGATTTGTACCTGTATTTTATGTTCTTAAGTGATCTTTCTTGTATTTATAGCTTGCCAAACTTCTTTCTGGGCTCAGCTCCCCGTCTTTGGCCTCATAGATTCTGTTTCCAACCAGTTTTTCTTCCTTTGCTCAGGAGCCTCTGACCAGGGTTGCTACCGGTCGTCCATCTTCCCAGAATCACCTAGCAATGGTTTTTGACAAATAAATACATCTATTTGTGGTTACCCCTGGTCAAGATATAGGACTTTTTTTTTTTTGAGACAAAATCTCACTCTGTTGCCCTGGGTAGAGTGTTATGGCATCATAGCTCAATAGCAACCTCAAACTGCTGGGCTTAAGTGAGCCTCTTGCCTTAGCCTCCTGAGTAGCTGGGACTACAGGAGCCCTCCACTAAGTTTGGCTAGTTGTAGAGATAGGGTCTCGGTCTTGCTCTTGCTTAGGCAGCAATCCACTTGCCTCAGTCTCCCAGAGTGCTAGGATTACAGGTGTGAGCCATTATGTCCAGCCAACATATTGACTTTTTTAGTCACTTCACAAAGGTCCCTCTTGCTTATTTGCCATGAATCTCCCACCCCACTTCAGTCTCAAGACAGCCAAGAATCTACTTTCTCTCACTATAGGTTAATTTTGTCTATTTTAGAATTTATATAAATTTCATCATACAATATGCACTCTTTTTTTTTTTTTTTTTGAGACAGAGTTTCACTTTTTCACCCTCGGTAGAGTGCAGTGGAGTCACAGCTCACAGCAACCTCCAGCTCCTGGGCTTAGGCGATTCTTCTGCCTCAGCCTCCCAAGTAGCTGGAACTACAGGCACCTGCCACAACGCCCGGCTATTTTTTGTTGCAGTTTGGCGGGTCTGGGTTTGAACCCGCCACCCTTGGTATATGGGGCCGGCGCCCTACTCACTGAGCCACAGGTGCCTCCCAATGTGTACTCTTTTGAGTCTGGATTTTCTTTTCTTTTCTTTTCTTTTGTTTGAGACAGAGCCTCAAGCTGTCACCCTGGATAGAGTGCCCTGGCATCACAGCTCACAGCAACCTCCAACCCCTGGGCTCAAGCAAGTCTCCTGCCTCAGCCTCCCGAGTAGCTGGGACCACAAGCTCCCGCCACAATGCCCGGCTATTTTTGGTTGCAGCCATCATTGTTGTTTGTGGGCCTGGGCTGGATTCGAACCCGCCACCTTGGGTGTACATGGCTGGCGCCTTAGCCACTTGAGCCATAAGTGCCGAGCCTGGATTTTCTTTTTTATTTCTTTTGAGGAGGGATTACGAGCTGCTGGTATTACAGGTATGGACTGCCATGCCTGGTCCAGTATATTTGTGAGATTAGTCTATGTTATTGTGTTTAGCAGTAGTTAATTTTTATTGCTAAGTAATATTTTATTGTACGAATAGATTAATTTGTTTATCCATTCATGTGCTGATGGACATCTTGGTTGTTTCCAGGTTTGAGCTGTTGTGAATAAAATTTCTCTATATATTTATGTGTAAGTCTTTTTTGTGTTTAGGGTTGTGTATGTTTGGTGGAGATATTTTATCTCTCATGAGGAAATATCTAGGAGAGAAATTGTTAGGTCATATAAGAAACTGCCAAACTACCAGTTCTGTGGCTCACACCTGTAATCCTATCACTCTGGGAGACTGAGGCGGGTAGATTGCTTGAGCCCATGGGTTCAAGACCAGCGTGAGGGAGAGCGAGACCCTGCCTCTACTACAATACAAAAAATTGAGGCAAGAGAGAGAACTGCTTGAGCCCAGGAGTTAGAGGTTGCTGTGAGCTATGATGTTGCCAAGATACTCTACCCAGGGTGACAGCCTGAGACTCTGCCTCCAAAGAAAAGAAAGAAAAGTAAAGAAAAGAAACTGCCAAACACAACAATTCAATTTTTTTTCTTTATTTTTAGGGAAGGGCAAAAGGGGGAAAAATAAGAAAAAATGAGGCAGAAGAGCTACCGAAACCACTGGGGAGGGAGGGAGAGTTCAACAATTCTCAGTGTGTGTTTTGTTTGTTTGTTTTGGACAGAATCTCACTTTGTCACCCTCAGTAGAGTGCCATGACATCATAGCTTACAACAACCTCCAACTCTTGGGCTCAAGTGATTCTCTTGCCTCAGCCTCCTGAATAGCTGGGACTACAGGAACCTGAGTATTTTTAGAGAAGAGGTCTGGCTTTGGCTCAGGCTGGTCTCAAACTCCTGAGCTCAAGTGATTCACCCGACATGGCCTCCCAGAGTGCTAGGGTTATAGGTGTGAGGCACTGCATCTGGCCTTCAAAAATTCTTTTTAACTTTATAAATATCATTACCATTAATGTCATAAAGACACTTTGGGGGGGATGGAGAAGAAAGGGGTTGGTAAATTCCCACCCAATGGGTACATTGCATGGGTATTTGGCACAGTACCTGGGTGTGGGACACACCTACAAATCGGACTCTAACCTTACAAACGCAAACTATGGAATCCGTATCCCTACATTAATCTGAAAAAAAAGAGAAAAAAGTGACATTGTGCATTTCCTCCAAAGAACTAAGGGTTAGAGGGAGAACAATTTTTATGAGAAAAAAATTTCAAAATATTTAAATACACATTAAGCTTTTCATAGCTCAATGCTTTTTTTTTTAAATAGATAGTAAGAAAGAGGATTAAGGAAATGTAAGAGAGGAACTAAAAAGGAAGGCAAAGCGATGCAAAATAATTACTGAAAAGACTTCTTGACAATGGCAAAATCATCCTACACAGCTGCTCTGAGATCTCAGCACTGTTATCAGCAGCCTTCTGGTAGAGCTACTTTGTCAAATAGATACAATAGGATCCATATCGATCTTGGTGAAGGAGTATCTTTATTAATATAAGCAAACACGCCTCTCATTCATAGTAATATGAAGGCGTGGGCTTTTTCTTTTACTCTTAGTAGTAATGTTTCCCCCATATATATCACTTTCCTTTGATATGTGGGTTGAGTCATAAATTAATGTCACAAATAAATGTCTTCTAGATGAGGGAGGCAACTACATTACAAAGTAGGAAGGTGTAACTTGATGTGAATTGTTAATGGTTGACAGCTATGTACTCTTGAACTAAATGACATCATGTCAAATTCTGAGATCTTAAACAGTTGTTGGAATGTACAATTGTGGACATTTAGGTCTGCAGCCTAAGTTTTGTCAATCTTTTCTAGACATTCTGAAATGGAAATGAACAGGTGGACTGAAAACAAAGACAAATGAGGAGTTTAAAGACTTTCTTGGCATCTCATAGAGAAGTTGCTGTACACTGATGATGTTTTAAACAAAACACGTATAAATACATTCAGCATGTCTGGAAACAGACTTATTGGATCTTTCCTTTTACCTTTGAGACAAAAATAGAGGACTCAAGTGCATTATGTATACTTTCTATCATGTATTATTTAATCTCAAGCTAGGAAAGAGAAAGGAACTATTTTACAATTCCATAATGTACATTAGTGAGCTTAACCCACTTAATCTTAAAATAACAGTATCAGGTCAGGGATTTAGAATACAGTATTATATGAAAACAGTTGGCAGGGAGACTCCCTCTCCTGCCATTAATAACTGACTGGAAACAGCAGTATTTCAGACCCTAAATCCAACTGAAACCTAGAAACAATAAATGGAGAGGATGGGGTGGATAATTTGTGAGAACATGTTTTTTAAAGCAGAGAAAGAATCACTGTTTTTGCTGAATTATATGTTGCCATGGACATGGCAGTATGCAGTAATAACGCTATCATCTATACAGCTGTATAACAACACAGCTTCTCCTTCTCCCACTCCCCTCAGTAAAGCCTGAAAATAATAGGCTTGTGTGTAGTTTGGTGAGAAAATTAGAATCACTTAAAGTCATTTAAGTTCCAACCCAAGAAAGGAAAAAAAGAGACTTGGGGGGATGGGAAAGAAGAAAAAATGAAATGTAGAAAAAAGATAATAAATTACATATTATGTAATAAAGCGTAATGTGTCTTATGCAGAAAGCAAAAAGGAGATTCTTGGTGTAATGGAAAACAAATGGGTGAAAACCAGTGAAATGAGTAAATCCAGTGAAAAGACCTGGACTGCTCGTGACCTTGAGCAAAGTCACTGTATCTTTAAGGCTGTTTCCTCTTCATGGAATGTAATCATAATGGTAATGCCCTTTACCTTAAAGGCTGTGGTAAGGATTAAAGTGTTGAGAACAACTTGTAAACAATAAAGCCCAATAAAAACAAGGCATTATATAGACACACTGCACTGCTGAATCTTCACAGGCAGAGACGAGTTAAGGAAAAATGGTCTAGAAGGCGGTGAAGATTAACGACCTGGGTTCTAATTCCAACACCATGGATAGAAGTTTTGAGACTTTGAAGCAAGTAAGTTACTATCATAATTTTTAGTTTCATCTTTTCGAGAAATGAAGATAACACCATTTTCTTCACAGAATCAAGTGAGAAAACCTATGCAAAGTAAAGTATCACTCGGAGGATGTTTGAGGCCCGCTTTCCCCGAACTTAATTCAGTGAGTGACATCAACAAAAGTGTTCACAGTAAAGATGCCATAGGCAAGGAAGGAACAGATAAGGAAACTTCAGTACATAAATGCAAACCAAGTGGGAACACGCTTGGAGATGTCTTAGTTCACCTTAACCACGTGGAGCGAGGGTATTCATCCACATTTAATAAAGACATTCAGAGTTGGAGAGCGGGCGAATCCAGTGTCCTTTCGACTCCACGGACTCGACGGGAGGGACCCTGAGATTCTTAATTAGAACCGGTTGCCATGGTGACAGTCTCTAGGCAGTGTGGGCTGAGCTCATCGTAGGGATAGAGGGTGGGCCGCGGCTGGACCCTGCGCGCGCCCGCGCCAACTTTCCCTCCAGAGCCGAGAGGGGCGGCGCGCTCCGTGACCGGGCCGCGCACGTCCGCCCTCGGCGGCGCGCACGCCTGCAGGAGCCCTCTCCAGGCAACCTAGTGCTGATCGCTCGTACCGGTGCGGCTGTTAACCGCCCTTGCGGGAGCCCGAGGCTCAAAAGCAGCCCCCTCCCCTTCCTGGCTTTCCCCCCAGTCCCCTTCCTGGTCGGCCCCTGGGCATGAGCAGCGATGGCTGGCTGCAGTCCTGAGGAGAAAACTTACCGGCGCTTCCTGGAGCTATTCCTGGGCGAGTTTCGCGGTCCGTGTGGCGGCGGCGAGCCGGAGCCGGAGCCCGAACCCGAGTCCGAGCCGGAGCCGGAGCCCGAGCCCGAACTGGTAGCAGCTGAGGCGGCCGAGGCTTCGGTTGAGGAACCCGAGGAGGAGGCGGCCACGGTAGCCGCGACAGAGGAGGGGGAGCAGGAGCAAGACCCGGAGCCCGAGGAGGGGGCGGTGGAGGAGGACGCGGTGGCTGCGGTCGAGGGCGAAGAGGAGGAGGAGGTGGCGGCTGTCGCCCCGGGGCACCCGGCCGTGCCTCCGCCGCCGCAGCCCCAGCTGCCCCCGTTGCCCCCGCTGCCGCGGCCGCTGTCGGAGCGCATCACCCGTGAGGAAGTAGAGGGCGAGAGCCTGGATCTGTGCCTGCAGCAGCTCTACAAATAGTTAAGTAGCGGGGCTTGGCTGGGGTGGGCCCGTTGTCCCCGCCGCGCCGGCCTCGGACGCGGCTCCCTCGGCCCCTTCAACTGCTCTCTTTCTGCTCCTCTCCCCCGCACCCGCGCCCGCCGCCGCTGAAAGCGCCCCCGCCGCTCGGACTCGGGCGGTCGGCTGCGAGCTGCCCACGCCCGCCTCGGCTCCCGCGCCGCCCGCCGGGCCTGGGAGCCGCTCTTCGGGCCCCTCGCGCCTGCCGATGGGCCCCGGCCCCTCCATTCCCCTTCATCTCGGCCGACCGCTTCTTGCTCCACTTCACACACCTCCTCGCCTTCCTGCTGTGGAAGGTTCTTCCTCCCAGTCTTGAGCTCCCTCTTCCCAGCTCCCTTCAACCTCACGGAGGTTTCCTCCCACCCTAGTCTGTCTTTTCCCAGGCTGGGTCCCTTGTTTAGTGGCGGAGAGACGCGACTCCTAGGCTGAGCTGCCAGGTGCCTCCTGTGTAGCTGCAACAGTGACAATAATAACGGCCCCATAGCCACAGGAGGAGAGACTGGAGTAGATTCCGTTAGGTGCTGAGTGTTGAAAGTGAAGAGCTCTTTACATGGCTTAATACACGGGAGCCGAATATCTTAGTTTAAAGACATTCGGCAACTCATAATTGAGGGAGATGGGAAGGGTAAGGAAAATTGTGCAAGGGAGCTTTCAGGTGAAAGACAGAGTCATAATTCGTTAGAGTGGAAGTCAGGCTGTTTTGATAAAATTGCAATTAGGTGCAGTATTTTCAGTCCATTAGGTAGATGGGGTGGGGAGAAAGCAGATGGCTTAGCTACACAGATGCAAGTCTAAAATAGAAAGGTCAAGGCTTTGCCTTTCATCCCAGTTCTGGTTTTTATGGGCCTGAAATAGAAACAGTTTACAATTGCGTTTCTTTCTAAATGGAATTGTTTAGAAATGACAGAGGAGAATACTAACAAGTCTCTGAAAACAATGGTAAACCTGGGAGTCTTTTTTACCATTCAGTTGATAGTTATAATGAAAGGTGTTACTCTGGCCACCCCCAAAGTTTACTACTCCAAGATTGACTGTAATTAAGTTCAGACTCCTTGCATTTTCTCAAAAGCCTAGATAAAAGAAGGGCCTGGAAAATAAAGTTGTTTTATCTTCATCCAACCTAAAGGCACCTGATCAAATTATTCTGTTAAACCTGCCGTTTAACAATAGGGAAAAGGTATTTAACAACTCTGTTGTAGAAGTAGACGTGTTGATGTCTCACACTATAAGCTATATAAAATTTAATGTAAAAATACTGTTGAATTACCAAGGTAATAATGCTTTGTGAGAAATGTAAAAAATAAAATGGTGTGTAATACTACCACCCAGAGATAAACAATATTGACATTTTTAAGTTATTTCTTTCTAGTCTTCATAAACTATTACAGAAAAGGGCTTATGAGGTTTTTTTTACACCATTTAAAGACAGATAAAGCTTTCTACTTTAAATGGAAATGCTTACCAAAGTGAAGGAATTTATCTCAGCATCAGACTAGTTCTATTTTGACAGTTCATTCTTACCTTTACCAGTCCAGTTACAGAATTAATTCAAACAGTAGAGAATGTCCAGAAAAGGTCATTAGCTTAATACAACCATGAACATTTGCTATTCAAGGTTTTTTGTTTGCTTGTTTTTATTGAAACCCATATAAAGAGGATGGTAAGAAGATGTGTGTTTTTTCATATGGAAGGGAAGCAAGATTAGTTTCCATACAAATATAAACTAGAAAAAGGATTAAAATGATAAAATGGCCACCTAGTTGAGAACGGAAGTTTGGATTTAAAATAAAAGTAGCATAATTAAAATTGGAAAGTACTATATCCCCTTAAATCAGAGATTTCATCATTTATACAGTGTACAGAATCTATTAGCACATTTTTATTCAGGTATAAAATGGCTGGCTTGTTTATGTAAAGTATCTTTAAGGTCCTTAACAGTTTTAAAAATCATAATGATGCTTTTAGTTTTTATTTTTATAAAAGAAAAGCATATGACTTAAGTCACAAGAATAGCTACTCAAAGACTCTGCAGGGATAATTTCTCCTTCCAAGCAATTCATTTTACAGATGAGTAAACTATAAATACCAATTCAGAACTGACAAATTATGTACAAATGATTCCACATTTTTCAGTATAATCTCTGAACCTCAAAACTATCACTGGTTTTTCTCTATTTTTTTCAAATGCCCCTAACAGTATTTATTTAATAGTCTTAAAGTGTCAGGCCTGTCAAATAATGCTAAAATTTCTATTTTTTTATTTCTATTTTTTTTTAAGGCAAGCATGAAACAAAGTTTATTGAGGAAGAAAAAGATAGGCTTACAGAGTAAGAAAGCTTATGAAGCAGGATACATCCACCAGAAACAACGAATGGGCCTCCAGTGGCAGGGCAAGTAGGCAAAGAGGCTTTTTATTATTTTATGCTAAAATTGCTAAAGTTACCTGAAGTATATATTCTCCAACTTGATAGTTGGGACTAGCTCAAGGAGAAAATAACACCACATTTAATATCTGTTTCGTAAGTCTCTACTGTGTATTTTCTATCAGTATTTCAGAAATATAAAATATGTAGCTGTTAAACAGATTGAGATACTCTATTTTGCAGGTTTAAGAACAGCAGACATGTAGGTTCTTCACTTGGCAAACTCATCTCAGGACTAACATAAAACAAGTGGTTACTGTGTAAGATCAAGGTTTAAAGGAACAAAATATAATTAGGAACTTAAATGTATTTCAGAGGAATATTATTTAGGGTAAAAGTTTTTGTCTCTAAGCTTCAAAATGGGAAATTCATACTTAGATATTCCTTTACTAGATACAAATAATATATAACATTTAAAAATGATAATAATTCAGGTGGCGCCCTTAGCTCAGTGAGTGGAGCACCGGCCACATACATGGAGGCTGGCGAGTTCGAATCTGGCCCAGGCTAGCTAAAATCAACAATGACAACTGCAACAAAAAAATAGCCAGGCATTGTGGCGGGCACCTGTAGTCCCAGCTACTTGGTAGAACGAAGCAAGAGAATTTCTTTTTTTTTTTTTTTTTAAAGCATTTATTTATTTATTCATTTATTTTTTGCAGTTTTGGCCAGGGCCGGGCTTGAACCTACCACCCCTGGTATATGGAGCTAGTGCCCTACTTCTTGAGCCACAGGCACCACCCCAAGAGAATTTCTTAAGCCCAAGAGTTGGAGGTTGCTGTGAGCTGTGATGCCACAGCACCCTATCAAGGGCGACATAGTGAGACTCCATCTCAAAAAAAAAAAAACATTGAAAAATGGCAGAATACTCCCTTGGGTAATAAAGACCCCTGTGGTAGACTATAAATACTTTTTTTTTTTTTTTTGAGACAAAGTCTCACTTTTGCCTTTGGTAGAATGCCATGGCCTCATAGCTCACAGAGACCTCAAACTCTTGGACTCAAGTGAACCTCTTGTCTCAGTGTCCCAGGTAGCTGGGACTATAGGCACCACTACAGTGCCTGGCTATTTTTAGAGACGGGGGGTCTCTTATTAAGGTTGGTCTCTAACCTATAAGCTCAGGCAATGCACCTGCCTCAGCCTCCCAGAGTGGGAGGATTACAGGCGTGAGCCACACTACCTGGCCTTATAAATGCTTCTTTTTTTTTTTTTTAAGAGGCAGAGTCTCACTTTGTTGCCCTCGGTACAGTGCAGTGGCGCCACAGCTCACAGCAACCTCCAGCTCTTGGGCTTAGGTGATTCTCTTGCCTCAGCTTCCAGAGTAGCTGGGACTACAGGTGCCCGCCACAATGCCCAGCTATTTTGGCTGGGTTTGAACCTGCCACCCTCTGTATGTGGGGCCAGTGCCCTACTCACTGAGCCACAGGTGCCGCCCTATAAGTGCTTTTTTTTTTTTTTTGAGACAGAGCTTCAAGCTGTCCCCCTGGGTAGAGTGCCGTGGCATTACAGCTCACAGCAACCTCCAACTCCTGGGCTCAAGGGAGTCTCTTGCCTCTGCCTCCCAAGTAGCTGGGACCACAGGCGCCCACCACAACGCCCGGCTATTTTTTTTTTTTTTTGGTTGCAGCCGTCATTGTTGTTTGGCGGGTCCAGGCTGGGGATTCGAACCCGCCACCTTAGGTGTACGTGGCTGGTGCCTTAGCCGGTTGAGCTATAAGTGCTTTTTTAAGGGAACATTTAATCAAATTTGTTTCACTTTTGAAACCTCAAGAATCAGTAATAAATTCATGCAGTACTTTAGAACTTTTGCTGAATTAGTCTATTACTTGTCAATAAAAATTCCAATAATTAATAACCTTATGCTGCTTTGTATAAAAATGACCTATGTTTTATTCTTTTCTCTAAATATCCCTCAAGAGACTAAAATAATTTCTAATGACATAATCTTAGGATCTCTGAGGTTAATGAAAGCTTCTTTGAAAAGGTGGAGATGAGATATTTTATAACTTGGAAAATTTATAATTGATCTTACAGCAGATGTGACTGCTTGTGGGGATACTTGTGTAGACTATATGGGTAAATACTATGTATTTAATTTCTCTATATAACACTATGGAAAAATCTGTCTTAATCCAAAAGAAGTGAATACTCTGAAGTTTTTACTACAGATTTTATGTTATTACTTTTTCAGAATAGTTTTTTTCTTGATTATTTGTTTAGTGTTTGTTGAACCTCTGGAGGGAGAGACAGTTATTCCAGCAGCCTGGCAAAATTTAGTAGTTCCAGATGGTTTACAGTAGTAATGAGGGTGGGCACTTTCTTTTCTTTTCTAATCATTTTATTTTCCAAGCCATTTTTAGTTATAGACACTAATAATTAAGTGATGTAGAATTTTGTAAATCATCAAGAATTGAAATAGGTTAGAAAATCATACATTTTGTCTCATATAAGTAGCAAAATATGTGGATGCAAGTTATAGCCATTTTTACATATTTTTTCTTATAAAAAAGTAAGGTAAGAAGTGAAGAAAATTCATATGAGCAAAAAGAAAAAAATAAATACCATTCAACATTAACCATACTTTCCAGGTTTTTTTCCTAACTTGAAGGATGCCACTTCTCTGTGAGCTTTTAATATTCTGGCCGTCCCTTTAATATTGGTGTTCTGTCCTTTCACTTTCTTCTCTAGTCTGATTGATTTATTTGTCCCTAGTCAATATCAGTCTCTAATAAGGCTTCAGTATTGTAGTTATGCTGAAGGCTCCCAACTCTGTCTCCATCCGTCCTTTGCTAATGAAACACCTCCACCTGGATGTCTAAAATGTTCCTCAAATTAAACTATCCCAAACTGAATTCAATCCTTCAACCTTCCCCCAAACAAACAAAACCTGCTACTCTTTCTAGTAGGCTCATCCCTGACTTCTACTCTCATCCTTCAAGTTCAGTTAAATCTTTTTAACTCTATTTTGTAAATGTCTCATAAATATGTCTTTTTCCATTCTCATTGCCATCTCTTGCTAGTCTTACCTTCTTGTAATATATTTCCCCCAGTGTAGCCAAAGTGATTTTTCTAGAATCTACATTCAGGATTTTCAACCAGTAGGCTATGGCAGGATCTGTGGTGTGACACAAAAATTTTCAATGATCATTTATTAAATTATTTTTGAGAGAAATTCAAAACACAATAAGTTTTTAACCTTTTTTTATTAACATGATTTCAATGTGCCGCAAAAGTTTAACTATAGGTTCAAGTGTGCTGTGAGATACAAAAATGTTGAAAAACACTGATCTAGACTATGTAGATTGCCTAATTGTCACACTGCTTAACATTTTTACTCTTTACCTGGAATTGGCCAAACTGTGAGGTTAAGGGCACAGTCCTCCACACTGCCGAGTCTCCTCCAAATTTCTTAACTCATTGTAAGGATTTAGGGTCCAACTACCAAGTTAGAAGGAATACTCCACCCAAGACCACCTTCACCTCTGACATCAACTGTGAGAGTGGAGGTTTCTCACAACTACAGATTTTATAATTCACTAGATGAACTTGTAGAACTCACTGAAAGCTCACAGACATGGTTCATTACAGGAACACAACATGCATTAGAACCAGCCAAAGGAAGAGATGCATAGGATACAGTCTAGGAGGATTACAGATGCGAAGTTGGTATTGTCCTCAGGGATACATTACTTTCCCAGCATGAATGTAAGGCGATGAACCAAGTATTACCTACCCAAGAAGTTCAGTGTCTAGTTTTTTTTTCTTTTTGAGATAGAGCCTCAAGCTATCCCCTTGGGTAGAGAGTACTGTGGCATCACAGCTCACAGCAACCTCCAACTCCTGGGCTCAAGCGAGTCTCCTGCCTCAGCCTCCCAAGTAGTTGGGATCACAGGGGCATGCCACAATGTCCAGCTATTTTTTGGTTGCAGCCGTCATTGTTGTTTGGTGGGCCCAGGCTGGATTCGAACCCACCACCTTAGGTCCTAGCCACTTGAGCCACAGGCGCCAAGCCCAGTGTCTAGTTTTTATTTATTATTTATTTTTTGTAGATAAGAGTCTCACTTTGTTGCCCTTGGTAGAGCGCCAAGGTGTAAATAGCCCACAGCAACCTTGAACTCTTGGGCTCAAGCAACTCTCTTGCCTCAACCTCCCAAGTAGCTGGGACTATAGGTGCCTGCCACAGTGCCTGGCTATTTCTAGAGATGAGGTCTGACTCTGGCTCAGGCAGGTCTCAAACCTGTGAGCTCAGGCATTCCACCTGCCTTGATCTCCCACAGTGCTGGGGTTACAGTTGTGAGCCACTGTGCCTGATTTAGTGTCCAGAGTTTTGAGTCTCTTGGGTGGTTGACCCCATGGTTGAACTCAGTTTCTGTTCTTCCTTCCCTAGAGGTCAGACTGATACCATGTGGTCCAAGGGGCCCACAGTGAATAACAAAAATATTCCTGTTACTCCAGAAATTTGGAGGGTTAGAGGTTACCCCCGGTGAGGTGGGGGCAAAGTCCAGACTTCTCTCTGGGCAAGGCTAAATTCTTCACTACATACCCTTCATCATCTATTTCTCCTTTGCTCTCCAGATAAAATTCAAAGGTAAGGCTTTATAATGTTACTTCATCAACCTCATGTCTGGAATTAATGTCTACCTTTATCCCATGTCTATACCTTTAGAAATTACACTTCAGCTATATTAGATGATTAATATATTAGTTTGTTGTGCTTTCACTTCTTCATTTTTGCATGTAATATATATACAGTTCCCTCTGCTTTTGTATTCTCCTGATACCCACTCTTACCTACACCCCATCCAATCTCATATCCATTCTTTAGGTCTCTGTTTAACACCACTTCCTTTATGATGCCTTTATTCAGTATTCTCACACTCAGTGAATTAAAGAGTCCTGTCTGTGTGCCCCTACATAATACCCAATGCTATTCCTCCTGTAAGTACTTCTAAAATTAATTATTTGTTTGTTTATTTATTTTTTAGAGACAGAATCTCACTTTGTCACCCTCGATAGAGTGCTGTGGCGTCACAGCTCACAGTAACCTCCAGCTCTTGGGCTTAGGTGATTCTCTTGCCTCAGCCTCTCGAGTAGCTGGGACCACAGGCACCTGCCACAACGCCTGGCTTTTTTTTGTTGTTGTTGTTGTTGCAGCCATCATTGTTTGGCGGGCCTGGGCTGGATTCGAACCTGCCACCTTAGCTGTATGTAGCTGGCACCCTAGCCACTTGAGCCACAGGCGCTGAGCCATATTTGATATTTATTGATTGGCAGCTTGTTCTGTATGACAGTTGATTTCATGTCAAGCATGGTAGATGAAGTATCCTAAGGAAGTATAGATTCCACAGCTCAGAATATGGTTGACAATGGCATCTTTTGTCTAATTAGGACATTACAAAATATTGCAGTTTACCTATGCCTGATTAAATGAATTTATGAATTATATGTATATTTCCTGGTTTTAACAAAATTAACTCTCATGTAAAAGATAATTAGCTTCTTTTTTTTTTTTTTTCGAGACTAGGTCTTACTCTCTTGCCCCAGGTAGAATGCAGTGACATGATCATAGCTCACTACAACCTCAAACTCCTGGCTCAAATAATCCTCCTGCCTCAGCTTCCTAAGTAGATAGGACTATAGGCACACTCCAGCATGCCTGGCTAATCTCTCTCCTCTCTCTTCTCTCTTTTCCCTTCCCTTCCTCTCCTTTTCCCCCTCCCCTTCCCTTTCCTTTCCCCTCCCTTCCTTTCCTTCCCTTCTAGACAGAGTCTTACTTTGTTGCCCTGGGAAGAGTGCCGTGGCATTATAGCTCACAGCAACCTCAAACTTTTGGGCTTGAGCAGTCCTCTTGCCTCAGTCTCACCACCCCTGGCTAGTTTCTCTGTTTTTAGTACAGATAGGGTCTTGCTTTTGCTCAGGCTGGTCTCGAATTCCTGAGCTCAAGTAATCTACCTGCCTCGCCTCCCAGAGTACTAGGATTACAGGCATGAGCCACTGTGCTCAGCCTGATTTTTTCTATTTCTAATAGAGATGGGGTCTTGCTCTTGTCCAGGCTGATCTTCAACTCCTGAACTCAAGTAGTCCTCCCACTTTGCCTCCTGCAGTGCTAGGATTACAGTTGTGAGCCACCATGATCAGCCTTATATTAGATTTTTATTTATTTATCTTTATTTTTAGGGCAGCATCTGCAGCTCAAAGGAGGCTGGAGGTGGCGGGTTCAAACTCAGCCCCGGACAAAAACTGCCAAAAAAAAAGATAAAAATAAAATAAATATTTATTTTTATTTTTATTTTTTGGAGACAGAGTCTCAAGCTGTTGCCCTAGGTAGAGTACCATGACGTCACAGCTCATAGCAACCTCAAACTCTTAGGCTTAAGCGATTCTCTTGCCTCAGCCTCCCAAGTAGCTGGGACTACAGGAACCCATCACAATGCTAGCGTGTTTTTTGGTTGTAGTTGTTGTTTGGCAGGCCCAGGCTGGATTCAAACCTGCCAACTCTGGTGTATGTGGCTGGTGCCCTAGCCGCTGAGCTACAAGCACAGAGCCTACCTTAGATTTTTAAAAAAGATGATATAATCATATTTGATGAGAAATCAGCAAAAATAGAATTATTAAGTAGATTATGTGAAATGCAGGTGTATAAATAAGGAAATACTGCCTAACGACATACGGAAATATTAGCAGGGTGTAGTGTTGGTACACCTGTAGTTTCAGCTGCTCAGAAGGCTTAGTGAGACAGGAGGGTCCCATGAGCCTAGAAGTTCAAGGTCAGCTTGGACAACTAGTGAGACTACATCTCTAAAACGATAAATACTAAAACAGTTTTAGTGAAAATGGTATGTATATGTATATATTGTATGTATAATAAAGAAGTATACATACATTGGGGGTTCATGATACTCCATATTTTTTTAATTTGATACTCAGTTTTTACATACATTGGAGAGTTCATGATGTTCAACTTTTTTTTTTTGCAACAGAGCCTCAAGCTGTCCCCCTGGGTAGAGTGTCATGGCATCACAGCTCACAGCAACCTCCAACTCCTGGGCTCAAATGAGTCTCCTGCCTCCGCCTCCCAAGTAGCTGGGACCACAGGCGCCTGCCACAATGCCTGTCTATTTTTTGGTTGCAGCCGTCATTGTTGTTTGGCGGACCTGGGCTGGATTCGAATCTGCCACCTTAAGTGTATGTGGCTGGTGCCTTAGCCACTTGAGCCACAGGTGCTGAGCCGATGCTCAACTTTTTTGATAGGGTGATTGAGCAAATGTTTGGAGACAATTGCATCGCATTATTGTCTATTCATTTGCCATCATATCCTGAGTTCTTACAATGCCAGGCACATATAACATGCAGTAAATATTGATTGATCCAACTAATGAGCTAAAAGATTTTTTTTAAAGCCAAGTTGGTGGCTCATAACTATAATCCTAGCACTGAGGCAGGAGGATAACTTGAGGCCACAAGTTTGAGACTAGCTTGCACAACATAGCAAGACTAACTCTTGTCTTTCCAAAAAATAGAAAAATTAGCCAATTGTGGTGGGGCATGCCTGTGATCCCAGCTACTTGGGAGGATGAAGCAGGAAGATTGATTGAGCCTGGGAGTTTGAGGCTGTGGTATGCTATGATTATACAACTGCACTTTAGCTCAGGTGACAGAGCAAGACTCTGTCTCAAAAAATAATAATTGTTTTCACTGTTTTAACTTAGGCAGTTTTAGTAGTATATAGAGAGTAGTATACTCTGGCTTGGTGCCTGTAGCTCAGTGAGTAGGGCATCAGCCACATACACTGAGGTTGAAGGGTTCAAGCCCGGACTGAGCCTGCTAAACATCAATGATAATTGCAACCAAAAAGAAAATAGCCAGGTGTTATGGTGGGCACCTGTAGTCCCAGCAACTTGGGAGGCTGAGGCAAGAGAATCACTTAAGCCTAATAGTTTGAGGTTGCTGTGAGCTGTGATGCCACAGAATTCTACCTTGGGTGACAGTGAGACTGTCACAAAAAAAAAAAAAAAAAGGAGAATACTATACTCATCACTCAGCCTCAGGAGTTATTTGTTAATTATTTAATTATTTATTTATAAGACAGAGTCTCAAGCTATTGCCCTAGATAGACTATAGTAGTGTCACAGCTCACAGCAACCTCAAACTTTTGCGCTTAAGCAGTTCTCTTGCCTCAGCTTCCCAAGTAGCTGGGACTATAGGCACCTACCACAATGCCTGGCTAATTTTTGTTGTATTTGTCATTGTTTTTTTTAGCTGGCCTGTGCTGGGTTTGAACCCGCCAGCCATGGTATATGTGGCTGGCACTCTACCGACTGAGCTACAGGCACCACCAGCCTCAGGAGTTATTAATCTTGTTTCATCTATATTCCACACATCTCACCTCATCTCCCATTATGTTATTTGGTGTGTGCTCATTAATTCAATCACAAGCCTATTGAATATTTCAAGTGCTATCAATGTTTGGTTACTCTTAGAATATTGTGATAGTCATCTTTTGAGCAAGTCTCTGGTGTTCTTTTTTTTTGAGACTGAGTCTCACTTTGTTGCCCTCAGTAGAGTGCAGTGGCATCACAGCTCACAGCAACCTCAAACTCTTGAACTTAAGTGATTCTTTTGCTTCAGCCTCCCAAGTAGCTGGGACTACAGGCATCCACCACAAGGCCCAGATATTTTTATTGTTGTAGTTGTCATTGTTTGGCAGGCCTGGGCTGGGTTTGAACCCACCAGCCCTGGTGTATGTGGCTGGCAGCCTAGCTGCTGAGATATAGGCGTTGAGCCAAGTCTCTAATTTTCTTAGGACTTATTTCTAATGTTGGGATTTTTTTGAGTGGTGCCTGTGGCTTAGTGGTTAGGGTACTGGACCCATATACTGAGAGTGGTAGGTTTGAACCCAGCCCTGGCCAAAGTGCAACAAAAAACAGCTGGGCATTATAGTGGGCTCCTGTAGTCCCAGCTAGTCGGAAGGCTGAGGCAAGATAATTGCCTAAGCCCAGGAGTTGGAGGCTGCTGTGAGCTGTGACACCACAGCACTCTACCCTCTACTGAGGGAGATAAAGTGAGACTGTTTCTTAAAAAAAAAAAAAAAATATATATATATATATATATATGCATATATGTATATTTAAGATTTTTTGATATATAGTTTAAAAATATTCTCTATGCTGGTCAGAGGTGTCCACTACCCTACTGTGGTATTTATAACTAATTGATCACAACCAGTTACAGATTCCTTTGTTCCTTCTCTCCTCCCACTGCTTTACTTGACTAGCCTTTAAAAAAAAAATGGGGTGGGGTCTTGGTGTGTGGCACACCTTTTGGGGGCAAGACACGATTGTAAGAGGGACTTTACCTAACAAATCCAGTCAGTGTAACCTGGTTTCTTGTACTCTAAATGAATCCCCAACATTTAAAAAAAAAAGTCCTCTAAGAAAGTTTTACTAGTTTACCTTCTAAGTAGGTATTTATATAAGAAAAATGTTGTTGGTATTATGAAATAATTTGAACATTTAGAAAATAATAGAGAATAATAAATCAAGTTTCAACAAATTATCATAATTATTTTAGATTCTTTTAAGGAAATAAAACATTTCATATGGGATTGAAGACGTTCTTGTAATCTTCTTCTCTAAACCCATTCCCTTTTCTTTTTTTCCAGAAGTAATCTGAGAATTCTGAGAATATATCCTTCTGGTCTGTTATAATATTTTACTACACATGAATTTATATGGTCATATATTATGGAATTTTTGCTTCTGTTAACTAGTTATTTCAAGACTAACTTTTTTTTTTGAGACAGTCTCACTATGTCACCCTCAGTAGACCCATGGTGTCACAGCTCACAGCAACCTCAAACTCTTGGGTTGAAGCGATTCTCTTGCTTAGCCTCTCAAGTAGCTGGGACTACAAGTGCCTGCCACAACGCCCAGCTATTCTTTTTTGTTGCAGTTGTTTAGCTGTTGTTTTGCTGGCCTAGGCCAGGTTGGAACCTACCACCTTCAGTGTATGTTGCTGGCACTGTAACAAACCACTGTGGTACAGGTGCTGAGCCAAACCCAAGACTAATTTAAAAAAAAAAATTATATTGATACATGTAGATCTGTTTCTTTCACTTTTGCTACTATGTGTTCTGTTGTCTGATTAGACTATGATTTATTTATACAATCTCCTGTTGATGGGTATTATACATACATTAAGCTATGGATAAATTCTAAAATCTCAAAGGTTTAATGTTAATTTACTTCTTTTATTTTTTTGAGACAGAGTCTTGCTCTCTTGCCCTGGGGTTGAGTGCCATGGCATCATCATAGCTCACAGAAGCCTCAAACTCTTGGGCTCAAGAGATCCTCATTACTCAGCTTCCCAAGTAGCTGGGACTTCAGGCATCCACCACAACACCCAGCTAATTTTTCTATTTTTAGTAGAGACAGGGTCTCACTTTTGCTCAGGCTGGTTTCAAACTCCTTAGCTCAAGCAGTCTATCTTCCTCGGCTTCCCAGAGTGCTAGGATTATAGGTAAGAGCCACCACACCAGGCTATTAGTTTACCTCTTGCTCACATGGAGTTCCTTCAGTAGAGAAGAAGGAGCTGTATTTTAAGGATTCCGTTTAAAGGACCCAGGCTAATAGAGGCTCTGCCATTTTCATAATGTGGTTTCCAAGGTTGCTCTAGGCAGCAATATCTATCATTCAAACATAAGAAAGTAGAGAATGGTGTTGGATATTTTTTTTTTTTTGAGACAGAGCCTCAAGCTGTCCCCCTGGGTAGAGTGCCGTGGCATTACAGCTCACAGCAACCTCCAACTCCTGGGCTCTAGCGAGTCTCCTGCCTCCGCCTCCCAAGTAGCTGGGACCGCAGGCGCC
>CAUYTI010060590.1:0-97196 GCA_963575145.1 Galago senegalensis | reverse complement strand
GGCCCACCAATCTTTGATGGCTGCAACCAAAAAATAGCCTTGTGATGTGTCTGTCACATGTGTTCCCTGCTACTTGGGTGTCTTAGGCAGGTGACTCACTTGAGCCCAGTAGTTGGAGGTTGCTGTGTGCTTTAATGCCACGGAACACTACCCAGGGGGAATGATTGTGGATCTGTCTAAAAAAAAAAAAAAAAAAGATTGTGAAAAATATTACCTGATGATTCCCTTCAGTGATCTTCCATCATATTCACGGTGAAATCCAAAGTTCTCCCCTTGGCCTGTGAGGGTTATGGTCTACTCCTCCTTTGCGTGTCCTGGAAAAAACGTTGCGAATTTCTGACTACTTCTATGCTAAGCTGTTCAGGTCTGTTGTTGCACCATGTCAAAAGTATGTAAACATGGAGGTCACATTGTGATATTGATTCAGTAGTCCCAGGAATACAGTAGACAGGTGTCAGATATTTTCTGTTTCATTCATTTTTAATCCTATGGAGGTTTCAGAGGTGATTCTACAGAAATTGAGACTGTAATTTCATCAAATTACAAAGGTTCTATTTTTGATTACATATTAAATGACCAGTCTGGGAGGCTGAGGTGGGTGGAATGTTGATCCCAGTAGGTGGAGACCAGCATGATGAAGAGCAAACTCCCACCTCTACCAATAGGCGGATATTGTGGCAGGCACCTGTAGCCCCAGTCCCTACTTACGAAGCTGAAGCAAGAAAAGTGCTTGAGCCCAAGACTTTGAGGTTGCTGTGTTCTATGATGCCGTGGCTCTCTAGTGAGGGTGAGAAAGTGAGACTCTGCCATAAAGAAAAAATAAAAGGAAAATTATATATATATATAATATATAATGCACACACACATATATAATGACATTTTACATATTTAATTAGCTATTTAATTTTTTATTTATTTAAACATCTCTGATAACATGCATGTCATTAATAATTTCTTTTTCCTAGCCTGAACTAAGATTAGACATTTGAACTTTATAAGACAATTTCTACACGTATACAATAGTTGAATGCTACAGAGTTTTCCATATAGGGTTCTTAACTTAAAATGGCATAAAGGGAGCTTAGAACATTGTCCAGCACATGGTAATATTTTGACTGTTATCTTATGTTTTAGTCATTACCAGTTTATGGTTATGTTTGGTGGAGTGTGCAGGTGACTGAGAATGTGTCCTATGTTTACTTGTTTGAGTTCTTTTCTCCTGACATGAGAAATATTTATAAGTATAAATTTTATTTTATTTTATTTTTTGTTTTTTTGAGACAGAGCCTCAAGCTGTCCCCCTGGGTAGAGTGCCGTGGCATCACAGCTCACAGCAACCTCCAACTCCTGGGCTCAAGCGAGTCTCTTGCCTCCGCCTCCAAAGTAGCTGGGACCACAGGCGCCCGCCACAACGCCCGGCTATTTTTTGGTTGCAGCCGTCATTGTTGTTTTTGGCGGGTCCGGACTGGGGATTCAAACCCACCACCTTAGGTGTACGTGGCTGGCACCTTAGCCGGTTGAGCTATAGGCACCAAGCCAGGAACCCATTTTTCTTGGCTGCAATATGAGAAGAGGCCCACTGAGTTTTTAAAAAACAGGTACGTCCTAAAATGAGACCAGGATGGGAGGAGAGCCTGGTGTAGGCAGCCTATCCATCCATCCAAGACAGACCACTCCGACCATCCCAGGGAGAGAGGATGAGAGTCTGGGTGTGCACACACATATACACAGATACATGCACACACATATTTGTGCAAATGTTAAAGTACAAAATCCATATCAAAAAAATGCCTAAAGAAGTACCTGGCTCAATTAACTTTCACAAAGTGAGCACACCTGTATCACCATTTTTAGCACCCCAATCCTCCTGCCTCGTGCCCTCTGGCAGCCGCTAACCACCCCTACTCACACACACAGAAACATAATCTCTCTCCTGACGTCTGACCCTATAGATATGCTTTGCCTGTTTTGGAACCTCACATAAATGGAATGTCCATGTGATTTTCATATCTGGCTTCCTTCACTCAACCCCATGACTCTCAGAGTCATCCACATTGTTGGGTGTGGTGACAGTGACGTGCGTTTGGCTTGTCTCCAGCTTGGCTGGTGTGAGTATTCTCACGCGTGCCATATGAAGAACATATGTGCACATTTCTTTGGGTTAGGTACCTGAACGTTGAATTACTGAGTAATAGTGAAGGCACGTGATCAGCTCGAGTAGACACTCCCCAGCTGTTTTGCAAACTAGTTGTGCCAATCTCCCCACAGTCAGCAGCGTGGAAACCCTGCAGTTGCCCCACATCCTCTGCCACTGGTATTTTATTTTCATTTCTCAGTTGGGCCATTCTGGCGGGAACACAGCAGCATCTCATTAAACATCTACTTTTCATTTCCCTGATGATTAAATAAGATCAAACACCTTTATATGTTTATGGGCCATCTGTCTTCTTTTGTCCCTTGTCCTTGTCCTTTTTTGTTGTGCTGAACATCGTGGTTTATTTTTTGTTTTTGTTGTTTTTGTTTCTTTATAGGAAGAGTCTCACTCTCTCAGCCAGACTAGAGTACAGTGGTGTCATCATAGCTCACTGAAACTTCAAAATCCTGAGCTCAAGCAATCTTCCTGCCTCAGCTTCCCAAGTAGCTGGGACTACAGGTATGTGCCACCATGCCTGGCTAATTTCCCTATTTTTTATAGAGATGGCTCTTGCTCTTACTCAGGCTGGTCCCAAACTCCTGGCCTCAATCAACCCTCCCTCCTCAGCTTCCCAAAGTGCTAGGACTGCAGGCATAAGGCTCCATGCCCAGTCTTTTTCTTAATTACTTATACCAGGAGTTGGTAAATTATTTCTGAAAAGGCCCAAATAGATATTTTTGTTTTTGCTGGCCAGATGGTCTCTGTCTCAACTACTCAACTCTGCTCTTACGGCACCAAAGCAGCTACAGACTATACATAAACAGATAGGCACGGATGGCTGTGTTCCAATAAAACTTTATTTACAAAAATAGGAGGAGGGCTGAATTTGGTTATAGGACTTCTTTATATATTCTGGCTATGAGCACTCTGGCAGTTATATGGACTGAGGACATCTTCCCCCAGTCTGTGGCTTGCCTTTTCACTCTCTTCACAGTATATTTCAATGAAGTTCTTACTTTGGTGTAGTCTAATGAGCCTACGTTTCCTTTATAATTCTATTCTTTGTCCTATTTAAGAAATTTTTGTTTACCCCTAAATCATGAAGATACTCTATGCTTTCTTTTAGAAGCTTTACCGTTGTACCTTTAATACTTATAAGTATGATTCATCTAAAGTTGATTTTTGCAAAATGGTGTGAGGTAGGGGGGTCAAGAATCTCACACACACACACCCCGCATTGCAGATCAAACTGACCAGGTACCATTTATTGAACTGCATTGTCATTGTTGTTGAAATTCAAATGGGCCTACTTCTGAACTCACTAATCCATTAATCTATTCATCTGTTGTTACACCAATACCACATTATCTTAATCGCTATAGCCTTATGGCCAAGCCTGAGAATCTGATAACAAAGGTTCTCCAGCTTTAACTTCCTTCATAACTGGCTTTATTATTTCTGTCTCTGCATTTCCACATAATCAGCAGATCACTTACACACACACACATACGTACTTTCATATACAAACAACACCACCCTAGAATTTTTATTGGAATTGCATAAAGGTTCTGGACAAAGCTTGAGGACAGAATGAAAAAGGATTTGCTGATGAAAAGGGGGGAGAATGAGGATAGCACAGAACCAAGAACAATTAAGATCTGACTTGAGCTCCCGGTAAATTTTTTTTTTCCTCCTGTCTCCAGACTCAAACTGAAATTATCAGTTCTTCCCAGAACCTGAGCCTATCAATCTTATGAATGAAACTATACCACTGGTCCCTCAGGTCCCCAGCTGCTGATGGCACATCTTGGAACTTGTAAGCCTCCATAACCACATGATTCTGCTGTTGTTAGAATAAATTTCTTTCCAGGCACATATACACACAGCCTTACTGGGTCTATTCTCTAGAGCAAAGACTTTTCAACTTGTGTGCAATGGCATCTCTGCACAGAGGATCTTAAGTGTACCTAAAAAAAATGAGACAAGAGTCTATGTCGCCCTCAGTAGAATGCGGTGACGTCACAGCTCATAGCAACCTCCAACTCCTGGGCTTAGGCGATTCTCTTGCCTCATCCTCCCAAGTACCTGGGACTACAGGTGCCTGCCACAACGCCCAGCTGTTTTTTTGTTGCAGTTTGGCCAGGGTTGGGTTTGAACCTGCCACCCTCGGTATATGGGGCCGGCGCCCTACCCACTGAGCCACAGGTGCTGCCCATACCTCAGAATTTTTTAAAGATCATTAATTAAATTATTTTCAAAAGAAGTTCAAAGCATATTCTTTTTTTACTCTTTTATTTTTGATCAGCATAATTTAAGTGTGCTATACCTTCCAGTGTGCCGTGAGATAAAAAAAGGTTGAAAATCACTGCTCTAGACTATCTTGACTAATACAGATTTTAATACCATTTACTAGGAATAAGGAAGAGCCAAGGAGATAAAGGTGTGGGACAAAGGTTAACACGAAATAGAAGAACCCTATTTTAGACACAATTGAAGTGTGAGCTATTGCTGCAATACCCAAATGAGGATATATATTTATATTTCTTCTACTTCACTAAGTACCAGGTCATTATTCTTTTTCACTCTGTCACCTTGGGTAGAGTACTGTGGCATCACAGCTCACAGCAACCTCAAACTGTTGGGCTTGAGCAATCCTCTTGCCTCTGCCTCTCGAGTAGCTCCCGAGCTCAAGCAATCCACCTGCCTTGGCTTCCCACAGTGCCAGGATTATAGGCGTGAGCCACCGCACCTGGCTCTTACCAGGCTATTATTCTAACCACTTTACTTGTGTACCCGTTACCTGTATTACTTTAAAAAAAAAAAAACTCCATGAAATGAAGACTACTTTATCCCTATTTAACAGATAGGAAAACAAAGGCACAAACAGCCAACATATTATTTTTTGTCCAAGGTCACACAGCTAGGAAGCAGCACGGCCTCTGAGCTCTTAACTGCTACATGCTACCGCTGCTGCCATCAGATGCCAAAGAAGCAGCTGAGATACATGAGACAGCTCTTCCAGGCCTTGGTTTCCCCTTCTGTAGAATGGAGCCAGACTTCCAAAACACTTCCTTTCCCCTTTCCACAGTGACATCAAAGGTTTGGATTAGCCCTGAGGCTCTCTGAGTCAGAGACCTCCCCTGACCCGTGTCTCAGATGGGTGGTGCACCGTGTGGCCCACGCAAAGACAAAAACAGTCAGGAGACACCTAGCTGCTTCGGAGCAGACTGGGAGTTCTACCCACCATTGCCCAATCCCTGGACCTCTCGGAGCTCAGCCCTTTGGCTCTCCATCCAGAGGCAAGAATGCTGGCTGCTTGCCAGGTTCTCTCAGGGGACGGATGTGCCCTTTCCCTCCAGCCAGCCCAGCTCACTTGCAGAACTGAGTCAGAGAATGGCCTTAAAAGAGCTCATGATAGCCACAGGGAAGATCCTAGAAGGCATATTTGGAATCCAATACTATCAGTATCAGCTGCTGTCCCCCCCACAGGTGACATCACCCCTGAAGGGGAGGCACCTGCAGCAGGGAAGCCAAGGGCTGGGAGCAGGTCACAGAGTCCTAAACTGACACTCTGTTTCCTAAACCCCAGTGTTCTGGAAAAAGTGCCTGATTCAGACAGCCCAGGGCGGGGTGGCAGGGAAGGCTGGTGGTGGACATTGGCAGTAGCCTTGGAATTCTCAAAGGAGGATGCTCCAGATGGCCCCAGTGAGGACAGAGAGGGAGCAGGGAGAGAGGAGGAAGGGCAAGTATGGAAGAAGAGGACAGCACACAGCAGCAGACAGGCCTCCAGGGGTGGGCAGGAAGGAAAGAGCAAGTGAGGGAGAGACACGCTGAGCCAGTACCCAGAGACGACAAGAGAGGGAGACCCAGGCCTCCAACAAGAAGGGCCAGAGGGAAGGCGCTTGCTGTTCTCCAGGGGCTGTACAAATGGGACCCCATTGAATAAAAACCCCAAAACATGTGGAGGTAAGTTAGCCCCTACTTTGCGCATTCACTGTATGCCAGGCACACTTAACATAGTTCATGTTCACAATGGCCCGGATGGGGGCTGATCATCCCCATTTTGCAGAAGGGAAAACCGAAGCTCAGAGAGGCCCAGAGAGGAGGAAGACAATGAGAAGCCCACACATGCACATGGAACACCTACTATTCATCCTATACTAAGTTCCTCACCAGTCTCCAGAGGAGAGGACAGCAGAAACAGACAAGGAAACTGGGGCTCAGAGACAGTAAGTGATGTGGCCGGGACCACAGAGCATTATAGGCAGTGCTGAGAGTAGGGCCTGGGGTGTGGATCTCAACCCTCAGCAACAGCCTTTGCTAGATAAAGGAGTAAAGAAGCCTCCAGAAAGTCACTGTGTCATCACTGAGACAAAGCGACGGGAAGGAGAATTTGAAAACTGCTGCTCTGGCCAACTGAGACCAACATCTACCTGCCAGGAAGGAAAAGACTAAAGGGCAAGAATCTCTGTGTCCACCAATCCACCCACCTGCGACCTTCCCCTGTCTCTGCATCAGCCAGCCAGCCAGCCACGCAGTCATCCAATTATGTCACCTTCCAGACCAGAGTCTAGTCATCTCACCAACTATCAAAGAAACACCTCCCCGCCCATCAACATGCCCATCCAACTGGCTTTCTATCCGCTAATCTCCAAACCACCACCCACCCTTCCCAATTACGTAAACCCCCAACCATCCCTCCATCTACCCATTCACTCAATAAACCACGTTAAGGCCCCAACCACCGCTCATCTAAACACAACTCTGCCTGTCTCCACCTTCATTTCTCCAGCTGCCCCCACAGCCGTATGTTCCCCCACCTTTCCATCTATCCCTCCATCCAGCCATCTCCTGCACCTCCAACCCTTCAGCCACTCACATCCATCTGCACATCAGTTCATACACCCACCCGCGTTCTTCCCCTCCCTGCCATTCATGGTAAACTGCCATTCAGTCATCTCCCAATGCTAGCCGTCTGTCTGTCCTTCCTCCCTTATGCCCACACATCCCGTCATTCACACTCGCCATTGTGTGTGTGCAACCCTCCTCCTGCTGGATCTTAGAACTAGAGGACGCTGGTGTCACAAAAAAACCTCTCCCAACTCCACTCCCATCTAGACCGAGGGTACCTGATCCAGGAGTCACAGGTAGCTACTGGGCTCATAAAATGAGGCTGGGAAAAAATAAGATCTGCTCTAAGTGCAACATACATATCAGATTTTG
This sequence comes from Galago senegalensis, assembly GCA_963575145.1. Taxonomy (NCBI): domain Eukaryota; kingdom Metazoa; phylum Chordata; class Mammalia; order Primates; family Galagidae; genus Galago; species Galago senegalensis. The sequence goes on along the minus strand of CAUYTI010060590.1, from coordinate 89,839 downwards.
AAGACTCAGTATAAAAAAAGAACATAAATAACTCTCTCTTTCATAATTTTAAGAGCTAATTATAATCAGGCGTGTAATTATAACTTAGCAGTATAATAAACATTTGGGAATATATTAGGTTAAATAAAATAAACTGTTTAAATTCATTTTACCTATTTCTTTTTTTTAATTTGGCTACTAGAAAATTTAAATAACACATGTGGCTTACATTACATTTCTACTAGATAGCACTGATTTAGCACAAATCCTTCAACTCACAAAAATGAAAAGGGAGGCCCAGAGAGGGCAGTGACAAGCGCAAGGTGTCACCTCAAGAAGGTGGCTGGTAAGACCCAATCCCAGCCTTCCCGTCCACCTGTTCCATCCACCTGTGCAGCCCTGTCCACAGCTTTCCTGGCAACTCACCTGGATTTCCGCTTGCAGTAGACCAGGAGGTTGTCGAAGAGGAAGAAGGCCCTCTCCTGGATGTTGCCTGCGGAGATTTTTAACAAAGTCCCTTGCAGGAGGAGCTGCGTGCAGATGTCGGTGAGGTTGGAGCCCTGGAAGGGTGATGAGGGCACAGGGAGTGAGCCATCCTGGAGGGCACCTGGGAATAGCTGCATCCTTTCTCAGGGACAGAACCGACCACCCTCCACACTCCCAAAAACTCCAAATGCACCTCTACAGACAAATCTGTCAGCAGACAGAAAATCAACGCAACTTGATCAGTGGCTTCTATCTGCTGAGCATGACAGAATGCTCCTAGGGAAAGCACATCCATGTCACCATACGTCCCTTTTATAGGCGAGGGACTGGGGGCCCAGCACACACAGCTGACAGCAGGTCCTACTCGGTGTCTGGCTGACTTTTTGTTCAGGCTTTTGTTGTGGGGGAGTTTTTCTACCTTCCCCTCCCCTTACTTATGTCTTGACCTGTTACTATACCTTCCCTGCAAGAAGGCCGCTTCCATTAAGGACAGTGCCGATAACACACATACGCCCTGAGTATTCTCAGCACCTACAACATTCTTTGGCAAACCAAGTGGGTGCTCCGCCAGTGCAACCTGCACAGACCCTGGAAGCACCCGATCTAGCTGAGGACGTGCATGTCTATGAGGACAGCTCCCCACCCCCATGCCATCTATGCTGAGTGGCAGCAGGTGGCTGAGCTACTAAGTGGGCATGACGCTGACTGAACTTCAGTGGGAAAGGAGGTGCCAGCCTGGCCATGGAAGACAGTGAAGATAAAAAGGCTGGGAGCGGGGCTGGGGACAGCCTGGCTGAGAGGAGTCCACAGAGCTGGGGACCACAGAGGTCTGTCCAGAGCTGAGAGGACCCAGGCAAGGGCAGTGAGATACCCAAGTCCAAAGAGAGGGAGCTGGAAAGAGATCCAGGCAGACACAGATGCCAACTGAGGTGGCCCCACCACTGTCCCCCGAATCCATGCCATGTTCTCATATTTTGGGGCATTGTTGCTGGTACTTGGCTACCCAGGCATGGACTGCACTCTCCAGCCTGCCTTATACCGGGTGTGGTCATATGACTGGATTATACCCAAGGGTCCCCAGTGCCACTGCACTTCCTTGAAAGAAAATTACTTCCCTCCACTTCCCCTCTCTTCCTCTTTCCACAGGCTGGTGGAAAACGCTGTAGCAGAGGGTGGTGCCAGGAGCTGGAAGGAAGCTGGGTCCCACCGGAGCGGAGCCTCCCATCCCACCTGAGCGTCCACCCCTCACTGCTAATGAGAAGCGCATGTCCCCTCCTCCTATGCCTCCTCCCCCCACCCCACAGCGGACAGCCACAGACTTCACCTAACACAGGGAGGGGAACAGCTGCCTCTGACATTCCAGCCAGAGGAACCCACACTAAGCAAAAGCAGTGTTCTAAGGGGCATTCACGGGACAGACCTGTAGATTACAGTGAAGGGCGAAACAAAGAGAAGTGATGCCGTCCCCACCTGGAAATGAATGTGGGGGGAAGGGAGGGAGAATTACTCAGAATCTCCTTCCCTAAAAGCTTCATACCCAGAACCACCACGGAGTTCCTACCCCGGGAAAACTTGCTGACTCAGTTGTGTCTGAGATGCAGTGAGGGGAACTGAGAGACCAGGCTGTCTGCCACTGGCCCTGCCCTCTCTCTCTGCTGTCAGAGCTGGTCTGCTTTGTGCCCGTGGTCCAGATGGACGCCACAAACTCATTCACTCGAAAGGGCCAGAAACTCCTCTGGGGCCCACAATGATGCCCAGGCAACTGCCTTCCATATGGGTCAAGAGCTGTGAAGCCAGGACAGGGACCTGGAGCATCTGATATGGCACTACAGGCCCACATGGGCATGGGTGCTGGCACAGTATTGATTCCCAGAGGACAGACCCCTGGATGCCATGATGAAGAGCCTCCAGGGGCCCCCAGTGTCCTTGCAAACAGGCCTGGATGAGGAGCTTTACCAGCTCTGGCAGGACACCAGTTCAGCAACTCCTCGGCCCACATGCCCAGCCATGCCTTACTCATGCCCACCCACCAGCCCTTCCAGCCTCCATAGGGAGATTTTAGCTGTTACCCGCCCAGCTACAGAGCCTGGGGGTGACACAGCCCTACACCTGAACCCTGGAACCAAGGCTGTCACAGGGACCTGTGAGAAGTACACTCGGCCCAGAAGTTGCCTCACAGACTTGTCCAAGACCACCCAGCAGTCTGCCTCTGAGATGCCAGGCACACTACAGGGGGATGCCCCCTCCACCCAGCCCTGCTGAGAAGCCCTGCCCAACTCTCTCTGAAACTCATGACCCCTGGGCAAGGGTGGTGCTGGGACAAGACACAAAGGGAAGAGACTGAGCACCAAGGTCCTTTCAGACATGCAAACTCAACTAAACCAAAAGCAGTAACATTCAGAATGACAAGAGCTTGCACAGTAAAGGCCAACCCACCCCCAGGGCTGACTCTCCCCATGCCGGGCACAGGATTATACAAACTCAGCTAACCCTTACAACAGGGCTCACTCTACAGAGGAGGAAACTGAGGCACATAGTAGTGCAGGGACCTGTTTGAGGTCACACAGGTGGTAAGGGATACAGCTGGGATTTGAAGCCAGGCAAGCTGCCCACACTCTCCTACCCACTCACCTCTGCCTTTGGCTACCCCTTCAAAGGTAACCTGAAGATCTTTCTATACAATCATTAGTGTAGAGCAGGGGGGAGAGACCATATCCCACTGGGAGCCCAAAGCATCCCAGGAAAGATGGAAAGAAAATATGAAAACTCTTATTTAGAGTCTTTTTTTCAGCTGATTTTCTGTTTCCTCACTCCTGTGTCCTTCTCTGCCATCATGGTGAGTTAGCAGTTGGTCAGCTCTTAAACCCAGCCTTCCGGAGCCTGCAAGAGGCATCTTTGTTATTGAGAACATGCTTTTCTTTTTTATGACTACGAGCTTCACACAAGAGCCTATGGAGTAGGCTTGTATCTGGAGTGTCCCTCTGCAGGAGGGTCAGCCCACACTGGGCACAAGTTCTAGCCAAGGCTGCAGGACACTTTTTCCATCTAAAAAAAAATAAAAGAAAGATCATGCTTTGCTGCCAGGGCTGCTGCTGCTATTATTAAGCGTTGCCCCTGAGCCATGCCCTCTTCTGAGTGTTCTGCAGGCATCAACACCACCCCCAGTCCTCAAGGGACCCAGGAGGAGGGTATGACCATGACCCAGACTTTCCAGATAAGGAAACTGAGGCAAAGGATCTCTCTCCACACAGAGGCAATGGCTCCCTCGCTTACTGCCAAGGCCCCATCGTCAGCCACATTCCAAAAAGAAATGACAACCTTTTAATTGGATGAGCAAGAGGTCACAGAAAAAGATATAAATTATCAAGAAGACTATCTGAAATCAGGATCTGTAACCACTATCGCTCATTGTGAACTAGTCCCTGAGCCATACTGTCCCCAACGGTTGTAGTTGTTGATAGCATGAAGCCATTGTAACCAGCTTTACTCTAAAACATTGTTTTTTTCTAAAAGAATATATTATTTTCACAATAAGGATCAAATTGAATTTAAAAACCTTTCCACTTGACTCAGCACCTGTAGCTCAGAGGCTATGGCACCAGCCACATACAACGGAGCTGGCAGGTTTGAATTCAGCCCGGGCCTGCCAAACAACAATGACAACTACAACCAAAAAATAGCCAGGTGTTGTGGTGGGTGCCTGTAGTCCCAGCTACTTGGGAGGCTGAGGCAAGAGAATCTCTTAAGCCCAAGAGTTTGAGGTTGCTGTGAGCTGTGATGCCACAGCACTCTACCAAGGGTGACAAAGTGAGACTGCCTCAAAAAAAAAATGGAAAATCATTTTATGTTTTCCAGAGGACAATTTATCCTTAAAATAAGACCAAGAGATAACTTCACAGATATTATTACTATAATTAAACAAAGGGAGGGAAATGAGTTCCACAGAGCAGGACAAACTAACCCACAGCAGGGAAGTCTGTAACTTATAGGGCTGGGCCTCAAAAACCAGTCCCTGAGCCTCAGCTTCCTCATCTGTAAAGTGGGGATATTAATAGCATCTCTCTGATAGTATTGGAAGCATGTAACAGGTGCTCTATAGTTGCCAGCAATTCTGATTCTGAGTCATTTTATTTCCTACTGACCCCAGAAATGGTGATCAAAATAAGGACCACTGATTTCTCAAACTGCAGATTTTCGGGGTCAGAAAGGGTTCTCAAGACCCTTAGTTCCTATTTCCCTGGGCCCTTACCATAAAAAGACATCTGGAAAGCACTTCTGTTCTGGCTGCCAAAAAGCTTGCTCAATATCCTCTCCACAGGGGCCCATGTGAGAAATTTCTTTTCCAACTGAGTGCCAGGAAACTCTCTGTCTCCCAGAACTGTTTCACTGCTTCTTTTTTTTTGGCACTGAGCATTAGGCAACTTATGTGTGCTGCTCTTTTCACATTGGCTGCCAGGAAGCTCAAAGCCCAGACAGATGTTTAAATGAGTCAATGCTATTTGCTCTTGAGGGTGAAAATGGCCATGTGACCTGCTTCTGGCCAATGAGATGAAAGGGAAGTCTCCCTAGGGCTTCTGGAAAAGGTCTTCCTCCACTGGGGAAGAAGAGCTCATGTACTGCCCTGGCCATGCCCACCTCTGGCTTTGAACACAAATGCTGGGTGCTGCTGCCTTTATAGAAGCACAAGGGAAAGAAGAGGATCAAAAGAGATCAAATCAGAGCCCTGACATCATGAGGCTGTGATGGGAATTCCTAGAGGGTGTGTCCTAATGACACACTTAAGCATCAGGCAACTTTCAGTTAGAGGAAACAGAACCAAGCTATGTATTTTAATCATAAAGGAATGAGGGGCTTGCTTACTCAATCGCTGATGGGGCTAAAGGAGACATGAATCCAGGCTGAGCCTTCCAGAGAACTGACAACTCTGCAGAACTGGCCCACGGGGGAGCCAGTTGGGAAAAGGAGAATCAGAACACACCTCCCCAGGGTCATATCCAGGAAACACTGCCCAGGTGGCATCTAGGCTTTCAGTACTTATTACTTCAATTGTCAGCTGCAAGGCCACCCCAATGCCTGCTAGGTACACACCACCACCAATAAAAAAGAAAATGGACACCCTATGCCCTGCATCTTGACACCCGGCCCTTCAGCCCTCTGCTGATATTGCTAGAAACAGGCAAACACAAGCAGGGCCGCGCTTTGCTGCACAAACAGTAGGAGGGTGGTCTCCATCCCACTCTCGCCTTCCAAATCCCAAGCAGCTGGATCTGATCTTAGCCAAAGCCCAAATCACATCTCAAACCCAAGCTACAAGGGAGTATAGGACAAGCAGATCTTCACTGCAACCTCGGCAGCCCAGGAAGGCCCCTGGGAAGGAGGATGGGGGCATGGCAGGTAGATTGGCCAATCCACAATACCCACCCCTTCCCTGGACACAGGCCCTTCTCCTCTCTGCAGCCAAACCCTCAACCTCACAGCCACACAACGTCACAATGAGGATTCCCCAGCACAGAGAAAAGAACCAGAAATCCTAAACAGAGCAAGTGTCTAGAAAGGTCAGAAAATTCAAAAGGCTCAAGGCAGATGATACGGATAATCCTATCCAAGAGTCTTTCATCTTTGGTCTTAATCTCCCATTGCAGCTGTATTTACTCTGATACAGAGCTCTTTATTTATTCGTATGTTCCCATTTCCTTCTACAGATTTGTAGGGAACCTCTAATAATCTAAGTATGGCATAGGGGTTTAAACAAATAAATCGTATACAATCTAAGGATTTCAAGAATCCCATCCCCTAATGATTGTGATAGTAATATCAACTAATCTATCATTTATTGAGTACTACATGCCAAGTGTGATAAGGATACTGAAGTTCAGAGAAGTTAAGACATTTGCCTAAAGTCACCCAGCAAAGTACTGCCAAAGCCAGAATTCTGTCCTGGAGCATGCACTCTTAACCTTGAAGCAACAGGCCAAAGGACTATATATACCAGGTAAGTAAGGAAATGTATGGAAGAGAATGAGTGGGGAGCAATAGGGAGGGGTGGGGTCTGAGGAGAACTAGAGGCTCCAGTGGCTGTGGCCATGGGATACAGGTACCCAGCATTACCAATGTTTCAAGGGAAACTTGAAATCTGATTTTTATGTGGATTTAACTGAAAAACAATTGAGCAATGTTTTACAAACACTGTTTAAGCCAAACAAAATATACTGCAGACCAACTCTAGTGTCCAGGCTGCCATCCATGCCTGTAGCTGGGGGCCCCCCAGGCCAGTCCCCAGCATAGGAGGCCCCTCCTGCCCTGCACGTACTTCCCAGCCTTCAATGTGGGACTGCAGCTGCTCCAGAGCCTCCAGCTTCTCCATCTGCCTCTTGGTCTCATTGATGTTGGAACAAACGGTCTTCATGGCCTGCAGGGCATTCTGGACTGCAGGATGGTCCGGGTGCTTGCCAGGGGTCCTCTTGGCCAGCTCCTAGGGTAGAGGTGGGAGCAGGGATGAGAGACGTCAATCCAGAGGGGACTCAGCCTGGAGCTGAAGCCCGGCTCTGCTACATACAATCTGTGTGACCCAGGGCTGGTGAACATCACTCATTCATTCATTTACTCATTCTGTAACTGTCACCTGAGCACCTTCCCCTAGGTGGGCAGTGTTCTAGGGTCTGGGGATACATTTATTAACAAAACAAACAAAAATGCTTTATCTGGTGGCTGTTTCATTCTAGTAAAGGGGATGGGCCAAAATTCACAGAAAATCATAATATAATAAAATGTCACGAAGTGAAAATACTAAGGCAAGTCATAATGAGGGGACAGGGAAATGTTTCAGATAAGCGGGAGATCAAGGGAGGTTCCTCTGAGGTGGTGACAAGAGGAAAAAGCACCCCAGGTAGAGGGAACAGCAAGTGCAAAGGGTCTGGGGTAGGAATGTACACAGCGTGTAACTAGAACAGCAGGGAGGCAATAAACCGAGAGATCAGTGGGTCACGGAGGTGGCCACAGACACTGTTTCTCCCCAGCCCATTTTCTTATCTGTGTAATACCTCACCCTCACAGGGAGGTGGGACAGGGCGTGTAAAGCCTGCTCTTAATCCACAAGCCCTCGCCACCATCATGTCTCACTCTCTGCTCACCCCTCACCTCAGCCACACATTGGGACATGCTAGAGGCCAGGCCAGTATCAATCAGAAGACTTCAACCACATACTGCATGTGACAGAGAGGAACCAAGGAGGAAGAGATTAGCTACAACTCGAGATACCAGGGAAGATTCTCAGGCCGAATCACCCAACCACCAACCCACCAGCATTTCACCCCAGACCGTGCAACGGAGACAAATTTCTTGCCTCACCTGACACAGAGCATGCCTAATGGTTCCTGACTTTCCCCACAGCACCATCTCTCAGCGCCCTCAAAATCACAGATAATGTCCCCACAGACATGATGCCTTCATGTGGTGGTGACACATACTGGCTCTGCTCCACTAACTGGGTGGCCTTGGGCCAGTCTCCCCTCCACCCTGAGCCTCAGTTTCATCACTTGTAAACCAGTGATGATGAGGATGGCAATGATGACAATGACGGCAGCCCTTAACGACTTCTGAGCCTTTGCTCTGTGCTTGTGAGGTAGGCTCTGTTATTACCCATTTGATAGATGAGGAGACTGAGGCACAGCAAGATAGCTCAAGGCCTGAGAGAAGTTGAGGGAGGAACTGATACTGAAGCCAGGCCATCTGGTTGTGCTCATGGCTGCGGTGAGGGAAAAATCAGATACTGCAGGAAAAGTCCTAGCACCTTCAAGGTAAGCAGTCAGTATGTGCTAGCTGTCAGCATCCCCGTCGTATGACAATACACACTGGCTGTTATCACGAGCAGTGGTGTACCACGAATGGATGTGATCTGAGCATTCCCTGCAGAAAACCAACTCTAAAAACATCCCTTCTGTGTTCACTCACATTTTCCCTGCCTGAAAATGTGCATCCCCTTTTCCAAAGACTAGGTCTTAACAGTCCTGAGGCTGGAATGTTCTGCATCATCTGCCCTGCAGGGCTCTGCTGAGCCCCTGCTGTGTGCTAGGCATCGAGGGTGGGGACAGAAAGCCCTGCTCTTTCTCTGGAGGCAGCAGCAATGCCGGGAAGGAGCTTCCACAGGAATGGGGGGCTTCAGGGCGTTGTGGGGAGGCCAGATAGCAGTTCTTATCAAGCCCACGTGATCCTCATTATCTACTCTATAAGGCAGGCACAGTTACTACCCTTGGTTGACAGATGTAGGAACTAAGGCTCAGAGAGGTCAGGTCATCTGACCAAGGTCACGTAGGAGATCTGAGCCCAACCAACTAGGCTCCAGAGTTTGTGCTTTAAATGCCTGTCCTAGGCCGGGCACAGTGACTCATATCTGTAATCCAAACACTCTGGGAGGCTGAGGCAGGTGGATTGCTTGAGCTCAGGAGTTCGACACCAGCCTAAGCAAGAGCAAGACCCTGTCTCATAAAAATAGAAAAACTAGATGGGCATTGTGGTGGGTGCCTGTATTCTCAGCTACACAGGAGGCTGAGGCATGAAGTTCAAGGCTGCTGTGGGCTATGACACCATGGCACTCTACCCAGGGCAACAGAGTGAGACTCTGTCTCAAAAAATACATAAATAAATAAATAACCCCCTGTACTAGTTCTAAGCTTTCAGACTGTGAAATAGGAATACCTTCCTCTCATATAAATACATAATTTACATTAATTCAAGAGACTTAGAGTGAAAGAGTCATGGTGGTCTGAGAAAGTGTCACTGAGGAAAAGGGCTTCCAAGTGGAGCTTGAGAGAAGTGAGGGCATGGGCCATACAAACACATTTGGTAAAAGCACTCTAGGATGGACAGGAGCACAAGGAAGGCTCCAAGGCAGCGAGAAACAGCAAGGAGGCTGGAGGCTGCAGCAGAGTGAATGAGAGCAGGAGGGACAGGGAAGTCGGCCCAGAGTGCTGAAGCCAGATCATGTAAGGCCATGACGGGGTCTCTGGGTTTCATCCCCAAAGTGTGGGGAGGTGATGGACCTATGCACTGAGGCCTGAGCGATTTGCCCTTTAAAGGACCCCTGTGGCTGATGAGAAAAGGATGCACAGGTGGGAACATAAAGTGAATGCAAGAAGGCCAGTTATGGTTACCATGAGGTTCCAGGCCGGAGAGGATGGAGGCAGTGGCGTGGACCAGGAAACAATGTGCCTCATTCATTCATTCATGCATTCATTCATTTAGCAAGGTCTCCTGTATACCTGGTACCATGCTAAGCCCTCTGTCAGGGACAGATGATGGTGACATTGCCCCAAGACCTTCCAGAGCTGTAGGCATGTTTACAGACAAAATTGCAGTAGAAGACTTTGAATTTAGGATTCCAATCAGTAATTAAGTTCAGTTCACCAAAGCTACCCCAGTCTTACGTTCTCTGACTAAGTGGTTTTGAGCATCTGGACCTATGTCAGACCTGGACGGGGACAGAGGCTGCTAGACAGTAAGATGCCCCACCAACCCACACTCATCAACCCCTTCTTCTAAAGCAGGGGGACAAACAACAATCCAATAGGGCAGCACCTGTGGCTCAATGAGTAGGGGGCCAGCCCCATATACCAAGGGTGGTGGGTTCGAACCCAACCAAACTGCAACAAAAAAATAGGCGGGCATTGTGGCAGGTACCTGTAGCCCCAGCTAGTTGGGAGGCTGAGGCAAGAGAATTGCCTAAGCCTAAGAGCTGGAGGTTGCTGTGAGCTGTGATGCCACAGCACTTTACCGAGGATGACAAAGTGAGACTCTGTTTCTAAAAAAAGAAAAAAAAACAAACAATCTAATGACCTAAGTCCAGCCCATGCCCTGTTTTTGTAAACAGAAGTTTTACTGGAACCCAACACACTCATTAAAGTACATACTGTCAGTGGCTGCTTTGCACAAAAGCAGAAGAATAGAATAGTTATGGTAGAGACTACATGGCCCCCAAGGCTTAAAGAATTTACCATCTGGTCCTTTAAAGGAAAAGTCTGCTGACCCATGCTCAAAAGCAACAGAACTGATTCTCAGCTGAGCCTAAAGCCACCAAGAACAAAGACCACATTCCCACCCTGCCTTGGTCACTAGGTTCTGGGCCACAAGGTGTGACCAGAAGTGATATGTGTGGCTTCCCTGTCCCTCTGCCTCTTCCCCAACTGAAACATGGATATGGTGGGAGCATTTGAGGCTCTGGTGCTAAGGGCCACACCCCAGGTTGGCAGAACCTGACAGCAAGGAGCTACCATGTTACACTGGACTGCCCTGAACACAAATAAGCTTAGGCATTGTTTAAACCACTATCGCAGACTGGGCACAGTGGCTCACACCTGTAATCCTAGCACTCTGGAAGATTAAGGTGGGCTTGAGCTCAGGGGATCAAGACCAGCCCAAAATAAGAGCGAGACCCGATCTCTCTTAAAAATAGAAAAATTAGGTGCCTGTAGCTCAGCAGCTAGGGCACCAGCCACAAATACCAAGGCTGGCAGGTTTCAAGGCAGCCTGGGCCTGCCAAACAACAATGATGACAATTCCAACAAAAAAATAGCTGGGCGTTGTGGCGGGTGCCTGCAGTCCCAGCCACTTGGGAAGCTGAGGCAAAGAATCCATTAACCCAAGAGTTTGAGGTTGTTGTGAGCTGTGACGCTACAGTACTCTACAGTGGGTGACACAGTGAGACTCTATCTCAAGGAAAAAAGAAAAGAAAAGAAAAATTAGCCAGGAATCATGGCAGGAGCCTGTAGTCCCATGGGAGGCTGAGGCAGGAGGATCCCTAGAGCCCAGGAGTTTGAGGTTGCTGTGAGCTAGGTTGACACCATGACACTCTAATCTGGGCAACAGGGTGAGACTTTATCTCAAAACAACAACAAAAATACCCTGTTGTGTAGGAGCCCTGTCATTGCAGGTAAAATATAGCCTAGCATAAAGAGACCCTTCCTTGGAGTGTCACTTGGGATAAATTTCCCATGAAATTATCCTTCCTCCTGTCGGCTCTATTTAGCTTGGCATCTTGAAGTGCAGGGAGGAATTAGCTCGCCTCCCATGATCCCAGCAGGCAGGTGCTTTATTATCCCCGCCCAAAGGAGGAGGAAGCAGAGGCTCACACAGAGGTGAGGCCACCGCCCCAGGCTGCAGATGACCCGGCAGCCACACAGCCTAGCTCTGGTGCACATACTCTGTCACTATGCCATGATTCTCCAGCCAGGCGGGCTGGGCCTCTCTCCACCTTCCCCTACAAGTAGGAAGCCCCTATCACTTTTATTCCTGAAACTAAAGCTGTCACACCCCTCTGATGGGCACTGCCATCACATCTGCTTCTCCCAAACCCCTGGAAGTTGGAATTTCAGCAACCCTCCTTCAGAGAGTTCCTTGTGGGGCTGCCAACATCCAGAGGATAGTAAAGAGGAAAAAAAGATTATTTCCCTTTTTGATGTGGCTGCCTCCACCTCTCTGCTTGCCCTAGACGAGCTGTGGAGATGGGGAATTGAAATCAAACAAGACCTGGCCAGGCCCTTGGCTCTGGACCAAAACTGCAGGGACGTGTTGGCTTTGGAGTCTCGGTTCTCCAGGGCTGTGGCTCCACTCTGCTGAGCTCCAAAGGCTGAGGACCCATGCCTGCCTCCAGGCCTGTACGCATGCTATCTCCTCTCCTGGAATATTCTTCCTCGAGACCTTAAGAAGGCAATACAATAGGACTCTGTAAGGATACCCACTGCGATCAGTGGGAAAGAACTGAGCATCAAGAAATCAATCCTTACATTTATGGTCAATTAATTTTCAACCAGGATGCCGAAGCAATTAAATGGGAGAAAGGAGTCTCTTGAACAAATGATGCTGGAGCAGCTGAATATGCATGTCTAACAGAATGACGCCTAGACCCCTTCCTTCCTCGCGCTGCATACAAAATTATCTCAAAATGGATCGTAGACTGAAATTGAAGAGTTCAAACTATAAAACCGTTAAAAGGAAACATAGGAGTAAATCTCTGTGCCCTTAGCTTAGGAAATGTTCTCAGATATGACACTAAATATATAAGAGCAAGTTAAAAAAAATAAACGGGACTTCATCAGAATTAAAACCTTTTCTGCTTTAAAGGACAGTCTCAGGGAAGTGAAAAGACAAGCCGCAGAATGTAAGAAAGTGGTGTAAATTATAGACGTGATGAGGGACTTCTGCCTAGAATATCCAAAGAACTCTTAAAACTCAACACGATGAATAATCCAATTAAAAAAAATAGGCACAGGATTTAAACAGGCATTTCTCCAAAGAAGATATACAAATGGCCAATAAACAGATGAAAAGTTGTTAAACATCATCTGTGCAAACACAAAACCAAACCAAAATGAGAAGCCATGTCACATCTCCTAGAATAGCTAGAATCAAAAAGATGAATGAGGGAACGTTTGTAAGGATGCGGAGAAACCAGAACCGTCGTCAACTACTGGCAGGAATAAAAACTGGTACGGCAGCTTAGGAAAATAGTTTAGCAAGTCCCTTGTGACATCTTGATCCATTCATATCTGAAGCCATCTATCCACATACTTTTTAGTTATGTGAGCCTGTGAGGTCTGACACGTAAGGTCACGACCTCATCCTAGGAAAAAGTGCTCCATACCTCATTACAGAATGTCACTACAGTCACCGCCGGGGTAGTCCCCTTGGGAAGCTATGCACTGATGCCAGCCCCTAGCACACCCTTCAAAGAAATTCTGAAACTCTTTTTCTGGAATGGCCATCAGAGTTGTTATCAGACTAGGGCTGACAGTAAAGTTCACAAACTCAGCCTAGGTTAATACCTCATTGCTGACTATCTCTCTGGCTATCTTTGAAGTACTCCCCTTGGCCACCTCGTGACCATTCAAACAATGAGGTATGTTTCTAGGATGAGGTCGCAAACTCAATTGTCCGCCCTCATACATATCCATTTTGCATTACATATGTTGCTTTGCCTTACCTACTCGAGCTGGTTTTTCCACACCTTTTAGTTGAAAGAGTTCTTGCTCCTTTACAATCTCAGAAAGAACTCAAGGATTTGGAATCCCGGAGGTGTCCCAGTCCCCCTCACACAAGCATAAAATACAGTATCTTTAAAGCTAAGGGGAATTTGAACCGCACTAACGAAGGTCTAACACACAGAGCAAGGGCAGGAAGGAGACCGCTACTCAATTTGGATCAGACTATCTTGGTAAGTACGACCGAGTCAGGTTCAAAGGAGACAAACTATGGATTAGAAAACTCTAGAATCACATCCAAAGAGGAGCAGCTTCAGGAACTTACAGGGCCTAGCCCAAAGAAGATTTCTGGAAGGAACCCAAGAGCTGCTTGCTAACCATCTTAAGAGGATTACACAACTAAGAAGCCCACTGGATCCCTAAGACCTCGGCGTCCAGTGGGACTGATGCAGCAGACAGCCATCCGATTGAGTTAATCCATTTCTACACCAACTGGAGCCCTGACAGGAGCGGGACTGCCTTATAAGGTAGTGAGTGCCCTATTACTAGAGATACCAATAATCCACTCAGGCCCTCTGATGCCTTATTCTAGCTCAAACAGCACATCAGATAGAGAAATCAGACAGCCTTTTGGTTAAAAAAAAAAAAAAGGTTGCTGGGCAAAAGGGGCTGTGGTCCAAGCTATCCTGCACCACTGCTGAGCTGTTCAACCTTGTATAAATGACCTCACCTCTCTGAAGCCAAGTTTGCACATCTGTGAAATGGAATAACAGTCGCTTCCTAAGGTTCCCGCAAGGATCAGATGGAATGAGGGGGGTAAAAGTGTCGGTACACAGGAAGGACATGATATTTATTAGCAGCAGCATCACCCAAATTTCCATATTATTAATAGCTCATATTTATTATTTCTGCAGAGTAAGAGCAGTGAAAGCAGTCACAGCAGTAATCACAATAGCTAGCATCTACTAAGAACTCCCTTTGTGCCAAGCGCTGTTCTAAACTTTTTCTGTTCTAAATTTAAATGCATTAAGTTATTTCATCCTCAAATCACCCCAGGGAGGTAGGTGCTAATAGTATACCCACTCTGTGTATGAAGAAACTGAGCCACAGAAAGGGAAAGCCTCTTGCCCAAGGCCACAGAGCCAGAAAAGTAGGAGCTGGGGGATGCTAACCAAAAGCTGGAAATGAATAAATCCCCCCAGATTAGATTCTCAGAACACAGAATGTCTGAGCAGGGTAGACCCTGCAGAGCCTTCGGAAAACTGAGAGCAAGGAAGGAAGGGGGTATGCCCAGGGCCACCCTGCGAGTCAGCAGCAGAAGCCCCTCCAAGAGCCAGGCTAGGAGACCTTCCCCGGCATCCGGCCCTCAAGCCCCGTGTGGTTTCACCGGAGGTGAGGGTTTCCTGGAAGAAAGGATGTCAGAGCAGAGGGGCCGGGTGCTTCCGCGAGATGCCACGGCTCCTGGCACCCTTCCAGCCACATTTACCAAAAGGGTGCCCACAGGTGCCCGCTCTGAGAAGCCCACTCATGTCCCCTGAATGTGGTTGCTGCCCACAGCAAGGCCATGAGAGATAGCTGGGGACACAAGGCCTCACACTCCAGACAATACCTGGCACCAAACCAACATGGCTGGTCCTAGGTCCACTTTGGTCAGCTTTGCTCAAGGCATAGGAAAGGACTAGGGGGGAGAACAAAGGGCCCAGAGAAAGAGACCCTGAAGTGGGAGAGCAGGAGGATGTGTCGCAGAGCCATGAAGTCCCAGAAAGGCCTCTCCAGCTACTCCCAGCGTGGACTCCTGGCCACAACCTGAGCCTCTCACTCTTCCAGCCACAGCTAGGAGAGCACAGGACCCGCACAGAGCCAGCGGGCTTCAGGCCGGGACTTTGGTGAGAATGGTGGGAAAGGCGGCTCTCCTTTCCTGAAGTGGCCGCACTGGTCACACACAGGCCTGGGTAACAGTGTCACCACCATGAGAAAGCAGCCTCTGAGCATAATGCTGTCACAGAAGGAAAAGGAGCCAGGGCAAGCAGAGGCAGGGTCTAAAGGCATCACCTGAGCCCAGATGCGGCAAGGCTTGAAGTCATACCTTCCCTGAGTCTTGTCTGTTTTCTCTTCTCTTCTTTTTTTAATAAACAAATTTAAATTAGGCTTTCAAAGCTAAGAAATATAGTTATAAAGTCAGTGACGGGCCAAAATATAAGATGGACCCATATAACACCATGAAAACAAAGCTGGCTTTGTCACTGGAAGACATGACAATACCCATCACTCCCTGTGACTGGGATAGGCCTCAAAGGAAGTATGGAAGTTGGAAAGAAACACTATCCCCTCCACAGGGAGAAAAAGGGCTGACCATGAGTGGAGCCTGTCCCTTACAGAATAACACCTACTTTCTAGAGACACCTCAGCCCACTTCAGGAAGAAGCTGATCCTGCCATTAGCCACCCACCTCTATTCGAACTAACCAAGAATCTACCACCTCAGCTCAGCAAGGCTGGCACTCTCCTGCACTCACAGTCCTAGGATCCCCTCCTGTCATACCTAGGGTGACAGCAGGATGCAAGGAAGATATATTCAAGAAACCCACCACCATTTCTTAAAAAAGGAAAACTAGAAGTGGGAAACTAGATATCTAAAGTCCAGGAAAACCCAGAACGGAAATGTCGCCCAGCATAGCAAAGAAATGTCTGTGCATGCAAATTTTATGCAGATTTCATGCAAATCTGTCTCTAATTTTAACAACTTCAGCCCTTGGTGCCTGGCTAGGAAAACTACAGCCCCATCTATTAAGAATTAATAGAGGAAAGTAAACAACACTCATGGGTCTTAAAAACTTCCTTCTACTTGGAGAGGTAAGAGAAAGACAGTGGGAAGAGGGCTCAGAGCAGGAAATTCATGCTCCAGCTTTGATGAGGTTATACTGTGTGACCTTGGACAAGGTGCTATTCCTTTCTGAGCGTGGACCTCCTGGCTATGCGGGGTAGTGAATGTACCAGGCCAAAAGTTCCAACTAACTCTCTCAGCAAAGCAGAAGCTCTGGCTACCTGGGCTTGTTATTTCCTCCTGACACTAACAACTGGCCGGGCTGAATGGTAGCTGCCCCCTAACAAGGGACAAGTACTCTGTAGTCTGCCATAGTCCCCACCTACCTTGATAAGTTGCAACCAATCTACTCACTCACTTGCTCTGCTCTGCAGGTACTGGTGTTTGGACCCTGGGCTGGTCAGTCTCCAGTGACCTTTCCAGCTCCAACATTCAGGGGTTCCCTATCCAACCTTCCAAAATAGGCTCCAGCATGGCTCACTGTTCTACGCCTCTTACTCCCAAGCCAAAGCTCTACTGAGACACTAACTTAGACAAGAGGGTAAAATTGTAACAGATGATGGTGGTGGTAGTGGGGATAGCCACAAATTCCAATTTAGTGGCAGCAAAAACAACAACAAAAAAGAGTAAACCAAAAAAAACTAAAACTATCCAAAATAAAGCAAGATGGGGAAAAAAGAACATCCAAAAAAGAGGATAAATCAAAAAGAAAGGTGGCAGAACGGAGTTCAAATGAGTCAACAGGCACAATAAATATCAGTGGACTAAAACTCGCCTGTTAGAAGATACTGTCAGGTAAGATTTTAAAATTAAACTTTATGGGGTTTACAAAAGACACACCTAAAGTCTAAGGAAAGAGAAAGGTCAGTAGTAAAAGAATGAAACAAGATATCTCAGGAAAATACTCATCAAAAGGAACCTGATGTCATTACTTTAATATTGGGGGGGAAAATCGAATTGAGATAATTGAAATAGCTAACACGAAACACTTCTAAGAATTTTTATGAAGGTTTTACCTTAACCTTCATAATAACCAATGACTAAGGCACTATTTAATAGAGAAGGAAACTGGGCCACAGAGAGTTTAAGTCACATCTCAAAGAGATAATGCCAGTAAGTTCAGGAGCTAGAATTGGTAAAAACAAAAATCATTATAATATTGGAGTTAGTAACATTTGCCAGCATGACCATCTACCAAGTACTATGCAAAGTGTTTTCATACATTTTCTCATTCACTGTCTCATCTAATCTTCACAGCAAGCCTGAGCACCAACTACCATGATCATTTTACAGATGGAGAAATGGAGGCACAGAGAGGTTCAGCAACTTGCCATTGGCCACACAGCTAAGAAGTAGTGGAGCTGAATTTTAGAATTCAGACTCTTAACCACACACAGCATGGGAGAAAACATAGAATGCAGGCAGGACCCTGGGGAAAGGTGACCTAGGAAGGTTCCTTGGAAGATGGGGGCATCTCAGTGGAACTGTGTTAGGAAGAGGTGAGAGCAGCCCCCACGCACACACCGTATGTCGCAAGGCCCATACTTTCAGCACACAGGAAAGAGCATGAACTGACGCTAGTGCGGGTTCATGGAGCAGCTGTGGGCGAGGTGTTGGTGCTCAGCCCAAAAGACAGGATGTAGAGTGGGCACTGTGGTCAGGGGAGGGCCGGAGCCAGGGCAGAGGGGGCCACAGTGAAGAGACCTCTGACTTCCTGTGCCTTCTCAGCAAGACGGTGACAAGGCCAGATCCCCAGCAAATGGGGAGCTCATTGCATAACCTCAGAGGCAGACAAAAACTCCAAGAGATGGCCCATAGTACCCAGGGTTAGCAAGAACGCTAGCAAATCAAAATAAAAGACTATCCGTTAGAAAATGGGCAAAGGATGGGAAGAGGCAACTCTCATAAAATGTGTCCACCTCTGCCAACACCACCTGGTCCAGATGTTTCCTCCCAGGGCCACATAAGCCAACGCCTCCCTGGTCTCCCTGTCTCCATCCTTACCAACCCACAGTCCACACACGCAGCCAGAGGGATCCTGGTAGAGGTAAGGCAGATGCTGCTCCTCCCCGTTTAAAGCTTCCCATGGCTCCCACCTGACTCACAGGGAAGATAAAGACCCCACAATGGCTCACAAGGCCTTATAAGATATGCCCCCATCACTTCCCCCCATCCAGCCCCATCATCTCTCCTGTCCAGCCACACCAGCCTCCTTACTGTTCTGCAGACACGTTGGCACATTCCTGTCCCAGGGCCTTTGCATAGGTTTTCCCTCTGTTTGGAAGACTCGTCTCCCAGGTAACCACTTGGCCCCTTCCCTCCCCCTCTTCAGGTCTGTTCAATCCAGCCTTCCCCAACCATGTTACCTACGACTGCAAACCCCTGAGTCACTCCTGGCCCTTACTGACCATTTTAGACTGATATATCATTTTTCCACAGCACCCAAAGAGTCCATCTAAACAAGCACATACATTTCCTCTTTGTTCATTTACTGTCCAGTAGAGTCAGTCCCTGGGGAGCAAGGGTTCAGGCTGTTTTTGTCCATTTGGTACCTCTGCCACCTAGAATGATGCCTGACATGTAGCAGTTGCTCAATAAATAGTTGGTGAATGACGGCATGGGCTTCAAAATCCCTAAACACTAGCCAACCGTGCTCCTCACTTGGAGATAACCAGAAAGACGAACTAACTTGCTACGGGGGCAGCATTCTTACCATGTGTGAGTCATGGCTTTTTAACACTCTCATCTCCTCTCCCCCCTGCCCCCATGCCACACAAAGTCCTCACATGTGCCACCTCAAATCCTTTGAAGAGCTGTGAGTAGTATACATCCACATTCCCAGAAACACATCACCCCCAGCTGTCTCCCTCCACCAGGAATTGAGGCCATGACGTCCCCAACAATGGACGTTCACTCTGTCCACCCCAGGCACTGACCCCAGTATCGGCCACATTCCTGCCAGCCAAGTAGACAGAGCTAACAGCCAAATGGCAAGGTCCTCATGCTGAGCTTGGGTGACAGGGGTGACAGCTGCATCACCCACAAACAGACGTGAGAGGTGCAGGAGAACCAGAAACTGTGCATGGACCTGAGGCTCCATCCTGAGCAGCCATTCTGCAGAAAACACCCCTGACCAAAACCTGCCGGAGCAGCGGGGACAGACAGACAGCTCCAGGACGTGCCCTGATGGGCCCCATGACATCTCACATATTTTGATTATCAAACCTAACTTGGACATGAGGAACTGGGAGCTGAAGTGGCATTTCCATGCTCTTT
Source organism: Galago senegalensis (assembly GCA_963575145.1). Classification (NCBI taxonomy): domain Eukaryota; kingdom Metazoa; phylum Chordata; class Mammalia; order Primates; family Galagidae; genus Galago; species Galago senegalensis. Next base: position 70,304 of record CAUYTI010060590.1, on the reverse strand, counting down.
CAGTTAGTAACTGAGGACCTCTACCATGTGCCAGGCACCCCTGCAGGCCCTGAGGAGGGGAAACAGGCCCAGACCCCTGCCCGTGGGGAGCCGACACCTTAAGGGGGAAGAGGGAAGATTAGGCAGTGTGCCAAGATTACACAACAGAATGTGAGACCGTGAGGTGCTGTAAGGACAGATAAAAGCAAGGTAAGGGGACAGAGGGTGGCAGAGGCAGCTCTTCTATAGCAGAGTGGTCAAAGAAGCCTTCTCAGAGAAGTGACATCTGAGCAGCGGGAGCCTGACAAAGATGAGGGGTGAACCTCAGGGTATCTGGAGTAACAATGTCGCAGGCAGGGGAGAGGCTGGGGCAGGGACCTGCTTGGCTGTGTTCAAGGAACTTGGAGGAGGGGAGCGTGGCTGAGCAGAGCAAGGGAGGGCAAGTGAGCAGATGAGGCCAGAGAGGCACACAGATGAGGTCACATAGGACCTTACAGATGGCAATGGGAAGAATCTGGACTTTAGTCTGAGTGAGCAGAGAGTCGCTGAAGGGTGTCCAGTGGAGGAGTGACATGAACTGACTTCGGTTTAGCTGAGCAGGTGAGATCCGACTGCAGAGGACAAAGGCAGAGGCAGGGAGACCCTCTGGGGCAGTGTCTCTCAACCTTCCTAATACTGCGGCCCTTTAATATAGTTCCTGTGGGTGGGTCACGACCCACAGGTTGAGAACTGCTGCTCTAGGGGCTATGGCAGCTGCCCAGGAGAGGGGACGAGTGGAGACGTCACAGAGAGCTGGACTCTGGACAAATCCTGAAGGCAGAGACCACAGACTTCCTCATGGATGGGATGCAGGGATGAGATAAAGAGGGGCACCAAAGGTACCCCAAGGTTTGGTCTGAGCAACCAGAAGGCTGGAGGACTGTTTACTGAGAGGGGGACAAAGGGAGGGGAGGGAGGGGAGATGAGGACAAAGGGTAGGAGGGGAGGGGAGATGGTCTGGGCTGAGCCAAGCATTTGATTTTGGACATGCTAAGGTCGGAGATGCTGTTCGGACATGCTAAGGTCGGAGATGCTGTTCAGACATTCAAATGCAGAAACTGAATGGCGGGAGGACCAGTCTGCAGTTCAGGGTGAATTCCAGGCTGAAGTCATTCACACAGAGATGGAGTTTAAAGCCATGGGAACGTCCACACAAAACCCTGTCCGTGGGCCTTCACAGCAGCATTACTCACAGTGGCCAGAAAGTGGAAACAACCCAAATGCTCATCAGCTAGGGAATGAATAAACAAAACATGGCCCAGCCACACAATGAAACTATGATTTAGCCATTAAAGGGAGGAGGAACTGGCACCCGCTATAGCTCGGACGGGCCTTGAGGACATCATCCTAAGTGAAATAAGCCAGTCACAAAGGGACAGACACTGTATGATCCCATCTGTACGAAATACCCAGAACAGGTAAACTGACAGAGGCAGAAAGTAGAAGGGTGGTCCTCAGGGGCTGCAGAAGGAGGGAACGGGAAGTGGCTGCTAATGGGTCTGGGGCTCCTCTGGGGCGTGATGAAAATTTTATAAATTTATTGTGGTGACAGTTGTGCAACCCTTGAATATACCTTAAAAAAAGGAAAGGGCACAGAGTGGAGGTGGCCACCAGAGCAAGTCTAGAGACAAGTCCTGAGTTGAGGGCCACCGTTGCTCGGACTCTGGGGGACAAGGAAGCAGCAAAAGAGACTGAGGACAAGTGGCCAGAGAGGGAGAGGGCGCAGGTGGCAGCGCCCCGGCCCCAACAGCCTCGCTCACTCCCACCACACCCCAGGCCCTTGTACAGCCCAGCTCAAGACTGGACGCTCTGAGGGGCAGGGCCCGGGTCTGTGAGACCCCCCCAGCAGCGCCAGCGACTGGCACCCACTAGGCACCACAACAAGATCTGTGTGTCACTGGGAAACAACTAAAAGGGTCAGTGGCGGTCAGCCCCCGCCCCCCCCCCCAGGCACTTGCCAGCTGTGCACCAGCGGCATCACCCCAAACCCGAATCATTCCCCTGGAAACGTCGATGGAAAACTCAACAAAGCCTGAAATGCCAACTGTCGATCCTGCGCCTGGGCTGAAGAGCTGAAATAGAATGTTCTAGCTATTCTTAGGCAATGTTCAAGTTCAGCTTTTTGGGGCTGTTCCCAAAGAGGCTTTCATACTGGCCTCTTCCCTCTTCCTCCCTGAGCCCCTTGACCCTGTGCGCCTACACGAGTCAGAGTTCGGCTCACACAAGGGGCTCAGAGGGCCACAGTGACACCTGCATGGGCGTCAGGATCAGGAAGGGCCGAGGGTCAGGCTGGGGTTTGAGCTCAGCTGCACCAAGCTCATGGGACCATCTTTGAAAATCCAATGGAAAATGTGACAGAAAGGAGGAACTGGAGGGGGCTGCAGCCCATGAAGGGTTGCCCTCAGTCTTGGCTGTTTGCTGCTGCAAACGTTCCAGCTATGGGTGCCAAAGGCCAGGACGCTCTGAGCAGTTCTGTTGGGCGGGGAGCATGGCATGTCCCACAGGAATCTTAGGCCCTGCTGGCTGGTCCCCCAGCAAGCTGCCTCCCCCCAGTAAACACAGCTGGACACTGAGGAAACAGAGCTCGCCTCCCTGCCTCCATGGAGGGCAAACGCACAGTGTAAACAGCCAACTGGTCAGAGGAACAGACCCCCAGCCACTCCATCACCATTTCCTGTGGGCCACTTCCTCTATCAGTTGCCAGGCAGTTCTGCCCCTGCCCTCTCTGTTCTCCTGGGAATCCAGAGCCCAAGAATCCCACTAGACCAAACTCTGGCCCCTGGGGAGATGTGAACAGGCCTCAGAAATGTCCAGGCCTACCAATGCACTTAGAATTCACCCAGACACAGAAGTCCAGCCCCACTCGTAGTTAAAATTTTACAGAAGCTTCAGCCAGGTGTGGTGCCCCTTGCGGATAATCCTAGCACTCTGGGAGGCTGAAGCAGGTGGATTGCTTGAGCTCAGGAGTTCCAGACGAGCCTGAACAAGAGTAAGACCCCATCTCTACTAAAAATAGAAAAACTAGCTGAGCATTGTGGTAGGTGCCTGTAGTCATAGCTACTTGGGAGGCTGAGGCAAAAGGATCACTTGAGCCCAAGAGTCTGAGGTTATTGTGAGCTATGATGCCACAGTACTCTACCCAGGGCAAACAAGTGAGACTCTGTTTCAAAACAAAATAATTTTACAGAAGCTGCAAGTGCTGCTGGGACCCCGGACTTTCCCGAGATCCAGACACCAAACCTCAACCTAGCTCTGGGGCTATGGCTGGTGGTTCTTCTCCTGGGTCAGATGTTTAAGGTTTGGAAACCCAGAAAAGGAGGAGCAGACCAGCCACTGGGCCACAAAATCAGGGCCACTGAACTTCCTAAACTCCATTTAAGAAAGTAAGAAGGGCAATATCCCTGATACCCAAGCCCTTTGACAGTTTAACCACCCCCCGCCCGCCAAATGCTTCTCAACAGGCGGGATATAGCCATATGGTTATGGGAAGTACTCTAGAATGAGACTGCCAAGTTCAAGTCATGGTTCCTCCACTGCTTACCTTGGACAGGCCACTTTCCTTCCTCAGTGCCTCAGCTTCCTCACCTCCAAAATGGGGCTAATCATAGTACCTACCTCGTTGAGTTGCTGTTAGAATTAAATACATGTTTAGTCATCATAACAACGCCATAAGTACTTTTCACACAAACCCTGTGTTACAAAACAGAAACCGAGGCACAGAGGAGCGAAATGACTTGCCGAAGGTCACAAAGCTAGTAAATGGCACAGCTAGAATTGAAACCCAGATGGCTTATGGCTGCAAAGCCTGGCTCTAATCCAGGGGTCAGCAAACTATTTTGTGTGAAGGGCCAGAGAGTAAATATTTTAAGCTTTGCTAGCCACATCCGGTCTCCGTTGCATATTCTTCTGGTTGTTTAATTTTTTAAATAACTCTTTTAAAAATGTTAATACTATCCTTAGCTCACAGATGGTACAAAAACAGGCCTTGGGCTAGATTTGGCCCACAGGCCACAGTTCTGCCTAGCCCAGCTCTAACCCACTACAGTATACTGCCTCTTCAATCCAGACAACTACTCCAACTTTGAAAGACATGCCAAATAGATCAAATGAAGCACATCTGTGGGGCCAATTTGGTCCATAGGCTACCAATGTACAAGTTCTACCCAGAGCTGCTTCCACACCGAGGTAAAGTGCTGAACCACAGCACTTCCAACACCTATTTGGGGAAACAAAGTCATAACAAGAACTGCAGGAGTTTCTCTGGAGATTCCTGGGGCTCAGCTCATCCCACTCCATGCTGCACATGTTAAAGACCTGTATTCATGGTCTCAAGGTCTGGTCTAACTTGGAGGTTGGAGTCTCACTCACCTTCTCCAGCAGAAAGCCAAGTTTAAGAATCCCCCAGTACCCTTCCCCTCCTCTTTCCTTTCCAGTTCACACAGCTAGGATACAGGTGGCCCCTTGGAGCAGGTGCATGAACGAGGCCCCAACAGCCTAATTAATCCACCAGCAGGGAACCCAGGAAACAGCTGTCACATATAAGGCCTTGGGACAGAGCTGGGACAGAGCTGAGACAGAGCCAGGACAGGCTCTAGCCAACAGACATTTTTTTCAGCTATTTCCAAGAGCTAAAAACACTGGACTAAGCAGCAGCAAAGATGACATTGTCATCCAGCCAGTCGGCTTGGGATCTGCCCAGAAGCCAACCTGAAGTTGAGAATCAAGACTTCTTATTCCCCACACAAGCAGTAAATCTTCCCCTGCTCTGCCCAACCAAGACTAAGCCAGAGGGTGCCAAGCAGAGAAGGAAACAGCAGGTGTGTGGATGGTTGTCCTTTGCCCACCAGACACCTATGCCTTCCCCCTTCCAGCCTTCCACAAATAGCTTAGAATTTGGTGCTAGGGTCCACTAGTCCCCACCAGGCACTTGAGACCTATGGATCCCAGCAATTGGTTCAAGATCAGAACACATGACCCAAGTCTGAGCCAATCAGAGCTCCCCTGGTCAGAGTGATTGGCTCAGGAGTAGAACACCTAACTCAAGAGCTCAGCCAATCAGAACAAAATACTACCCTGCTCACTGTCATTGGATCAGAGTAGAGCACAGAACCCTGTCTCAACCAATCAGAACATACCAATAGCCAGCTCATACTGACTGGTTCAGAAATAAAGCACAGGTCTGAGCAGATAGGATAAATGGTTCAAGCGATTGGTCCAGGTCAAAGCACATGACTCAGGCCCAAACCATTTGGAACATTCCCCTGGCCATGGAGGACCAAAGCCTGATTGAATCTAAGGACTTCCCTCAGCTATGAAAATAGAGGTTCACTCTTTCCCACTGACTATAAACTTGTCAGGAAGTGAGGTGGAGTAACTATAGCCATCTGCTACCACACTGGAAACAAGCCCCAGCAGTGGCTTGAGTGACTGACAGCAGCCCCAGAGTGACCAAGAGAGAAAGAGACAGGGTACCCTGGATCCAGCACAACCCAAAGCTGACACTGCTGCTAAACTTCTCAGCTACTTGAACTAACAAATTTTATGTCACTTCCAATACAGGAAAAGGAGTCAGACGAATGTCTCACCTTGAGGAGGAGCGGGTACTTGCAGATCCTCTGAATCGGAGACAGTAGGTAGCCTTCCAAAGGGATATCCGTGGTCTTCCGGCCTCCCAGAAGCATGCAGCTCTGCAAAGGGACAGGAGAGTTTGATTAAAACTCACCAAGGATGGCACAGAGACATGGCCATCCTCAAATAACCATGGGAAACACTCTCAAAGCACAGCTGCAGATAATCAGTTGGGAAGCAAGTTAGCAGCCCACAGGAGAGAAGAAACTGTGCACCTCCCACCATCCAGCACAAAGCCTCAAACAGGAGTTGGTCAAGTACCACCCATGAGCCAAATCTCACCCATTGCCGGCTTTGGTTCAGTTTTACTGGAATACAGCCACTACACTACTTATTGCCTATGGCTGCTACAATGACAGAGCTGTGTCACTCCAACAGAGGCCATACAGAGCTACAAAACATAAAATATATATTATCTGGCCTTTTACAGAAAAGTTTACTAACTCTTGTATGAGAAACTTTCATACACAAACACCAGGAGACAGAGACAAGTACATTCAAAACTGCCTTGTTTGGGCCAAGGACAGTGGCTTACAGTGGGAGGATCGCTTGAGCTCAGGAGGTTTGAGACCAGACCTCGCAAGAGCGAGACCATGTTTCTACTAAAAAATACAAAAACGTCAGCCTGGCATGGTGGCAGGTGCCTATAGTCCCAGGTACTCGAAGGCTGAGGCAAGAGGATCCCTTGAGACCAGCCTAAGCAAGAGTCTCAGAGACCCTGTCTCTACTAAAAAGAGAAAAATTAGGTGCAGCGCAGTGGCTCACATCTGTAATCCTAGCACTCTTGGAGGCCAAGGCAGGTGGATTGCTTGAGCTCATGGGTTTGAAACCAGCCTGAGCAAGAGTGAGACCCCGTCTCTAAAAATAGCCAGGCATTGTGGTGGTCCTGAGATTCACCTGAAGTCCCAGCTACTATGGAAGCCAAGGCAAAAGAATCACTTGATCCCAGGAGTTTGAGGTTACTGTGAGCTATGTAGCCACAGCACTCTACCAAAGGCAATAAAGTGAGACTCTGGCTCAAAAAAATAAATAAATAAAAATAAAAGGGTGGCATGCATAGCTCAGTGGGTAGGGCACAGGCCACATGCACCAGGACTGGTGGGTTCAAACCCAGCCCAGGCCTGCTAAAACAAAAAAATAGCCGGGCCTTGTGGCAGGCACCTGTAGTCCCAGCTACTTGCAAGGCTGAGACAAGAGACTCTCTTGAGCCTAAGAGTTTGAGGTTGCTGTGAGCTATGATGCCATGGCACTCTACTGAGGGCAACAAAGTGAGACTCTGTCTCAATAAAAAAAGACTAAATAGATAAATAAAAATTAAATTAAAATTAAAAAATTAGCTGGGTTTCATGACTGATTCCTGTAGTCCCCAGCTACTCGGGAGGCTGAGGCAGGAGGACTGCTTGAGCCCAGAAATGTGAGGTTATTGTGAGCTAGGCTGAGGCCACAACACTCCAGCCTTGCAGCAGAGTGAAACTGTCTCAAAAAAAGAAAAGAATGCCTTGTTTAGAATAGCAAAAAATGGGATGCAACCTAAACATCAACTGGAGAATGAAAAAATACTTGGCTTCCATCTGTTTGTAGCAGATTTATATAATGGCACACGACACAACAGCAAAGACAGAGGACCAGGGCCATGCACAGTGACATGGATAGACCCCGAAAATGTACTCTTGAGCAAAAATGAAAATAAAGAAAAGGATAGGGATGGTATAAAACCATTTATATAAATCCCTTAAAGATGCAGAAAACAAAACTAGGCATTGTTTATGGAGAGCACCTAAGTAGCCAAATATTAAGACATGCGTGGGAAAGAAATGTCCTAGGTTCCAACAGGGGTTACCTCTATGGAGAGAGGGTAACAGGTTGGGAAACAAATTGGGAATTTTCTTTTTTAAAGAAACTGGGTCTCACTCTGTTGCCCTGGATAGAGCCCAGTCATGTGATCGTAACTCACTACACCCTCAAACTTAGGGGCTCAAGTTTTCCTCTGCCTCAGCCTCCCAAGGAGCTGGAACTACAGGTAAACATCACTGCACTTGGACAATTTTTTTTTTGGTAGTGATGGGGTCTCCATATGTTGCCCCAAGCTGGTCTTGAACTCCTGGCCCCAGGCAATCCTCTTGCCATGGCCTTTAAAGTGCCAGGATTACAGGCATGAGCCATCACAACCAGCTAAACTGGGAATCCTTAGCTATTACTGAAAATTTTCTCTCTCTCTGCCCGGGAGGGAGTACGTGAGTGCTCTCACATGAACACCAACACTGTGGCTTGCAGAGTTCAAAAGTGCAGCTCTTTATCAGAAATAGAATATAGGGATAACTTCCACGCTCCGTAAACACTGTCCACGCCGATCAATGCAAATGTCCTCCATATCAACGTTTCCTCCCGGCAGCCCCCGTGGCTCTGCTCTTCCCGCACCCCTTGCCTAAAACACTTCCTCTTCCCTCACAATAATAAAAATAGTAATATTATGGTCATCATCCATTACTAACACTGACCGAGGGCTAACGATGTGCCCAGCAGGCCACAAGGGCTCTACTGCTGACCATCAAGTGCCCTGTCCAGAGAAAACTACAGGGTGTCCCAAAAGTCCCCCTGAAGTCACCACACACAGGGAAAATGGGAACTTGTAGCTAAATGTACCTTGATTTGCAAAAGTTTTCCGAAGAGGTGGCCAACACGTAGAGAGTATTTTGTAAAATTTTGTAATGAATATTTTGTAAGCAAAGGTACATTTAGCTACAAGTTTCCATTTTTCCTATGTATGGTGACTTTAGGGACATTCTGTACTATTATTCCCATGTCACAGCTCAGACCACTTTTTCTTTTTAACAGCCCCCCGAAATAAAATTTTATTATCATTCGGGTCATACACTTTCTTTTTCAAAATGTGTACATGTTCTCGTGACGCTTACTGAAGGAATTTAGCAGCAGATGCTGCAGGAGCAGCTGTGGGGGCACCGGTGTGCGATCAGAACTGCTTTGTCTTAAGTTTTCTCTGAATTCCTACCCTATCTCAGCCAAGAAATTCTCCATGCTGTCTTCTGAAGCCTACGACCCTGAGGGAGGAGTCATGAAGGAATGTCTTGCACGAAATCTTGTTTTGCAACCTAAACTGTCATTGAGATTTCCAACGACACAAGGTAACTCTGGCCTCGGAGTACTCACGGTGGATGAAGCTCTGGTCTGAGCTGTTGGGTCCTGGCCTCTACTAGCCTCTCATCAGTCCTATGAGAAAATAGATTGACTTGTTTCCTTTTCCTGCTGTAGACTGTGTTGCGGTTTCTTCAATCTCCTTTTATACCATCCAACTGGACCATGTTCCACCATGCTCATTTTCATTTGGCTTCTGAGGTTCTTCTTGTTCCAACTTCGTCTTATTCCTGTGCAGTCTTTCACAACCTTCTTGAACGGTCTTCCCAGGTAATGACTCTGGTCGAAGAACTTGAGTCTCTGCATCCAGGGGTAGACGTTTTGAAGGTGCAGTTTCTAATTCTGCTGTAAGACCATCAGTTTGGCTTCTGATGTGACCTGTTTTCTTCTTCGAATCCAGGATCTCATCTTCTAAACTAACTCGACGCAGCGTCACCTCAGATGAAGCCTCGGTCATAGACTGTTTTCTTAGGACGTCAGCCGGTTTGTCCCCCAGCTACGTCTTTTTCCACCTTCTTGTTTGCACAGCGCTGCAGTGATGCCTTTTTCATAAATGATTACATTCCTTGATTAACGCTGTATTTTTTTTTCTTCTAGCAGAAGACTTTGCTTTTCCCCTCAGCTTGAAGTTCTTTCACATCGTGAAATTAGACCACTGGTGTTGAAGAGGTTTAGTTTTTACTCCCAGGCCATCCAACAGAGGTGGGATCTAGAGCCAGGCAGGCTGACGGAGCAGCCTGGGTATGGAACCACAGTGCTAGGATGTCCTTACCCTAAGCCCACCTGTGTGCCGAGGCGAGCCCAGCCACCCCACCGACTCTCAGCTCCTGAGACTGCTTCCCCCTGGAGGTCACATGTCCTACATAGTTGTCAGTCACTTGATAGATCCTGTCTTCTCCTTAGGAGAGGCTCCAACTTAAGAATCCATTCTTGTTTGGCAGAAACCATGAGTTACATGTCCTGGGTCCCTAGGACTCACTATGTGCCCATTATGCATAAATGAATGAACTAACAAACTAAGAGACAAGTGAACAAAACACCAGCACATCCAGCAGTGAAGGGGTCTCAGGTCCCTCCTCAACCCCAGCTGTGCAGATTGGAAATGATCGGGACTCTGGGGAAAAGAGATCCCCATCTTATCATTCATACAACAAATACAGATTGTGCGCTCATGATGCACTGTGCACAGTTCCCAGCACTGGGGCTCTGCCTAACTAAACAAATGTCCTGCTTATATTCAAGTGAAAATAAGACCAGAGAATACTGACCATGTACCCACTACCCACCACGGGCACCAAGAGCTCGCCCAAGTCTCAAAGCCACCTTCATTGCCTTTCCAGGATCCTAATAGGCTCTCATCTCAGAGAAGCAGAATCCTGGGGACCCTAGGACTCCGCACAGCCCCCATCCCTGTATCTATTGCTGGCACACATGGGGGACCAAGGCTGTGGCAGCTGGGAGATGCCAGGCCTCACCCTGCTCACACTCAGGCCTTTGTCCTCTGAGCCAGCGCTTGCCACAAGCTGCCCTGGTGATGTCAGCTCTGGGCAGAGAACAGTGAGCCTGTGGGTAGGTTGTGCTTTCCAGGAGCCCCCAGGGCTTGGCAGGAGAAGAGGCCATCTCTTTGTCCAAGATCAATGAGTTTTCACAAGACTGTCACAGCCACCAACTACATTTCTCTCTAAACACTCTAGATTGTTGCTGCCTTCATTTTATTTTCTTTAGAAGGAAAAAAAAGGCAGTCCAGGCACAGTGGTTCATGCCTATAAGCCCTACACTGGGGGAGGCCAAGGTAGGACTGCTTGAGCTCAGGAGTTTGAGACCAGCCTGAGATAAGATCAGCCTGTCTCTCTTTAAAAAAAAAAGAAAGAAAAAGAAAAATTAGCCTGGCACAGTGGCACATACCTATAGTCTCAGCTACTCAGGAGGCTGAGGCAGAAGGACTGATTGAGCCCAGGAGTTGCAGGTTACTGTAAGTGAGTTATGATGATGCTACCATAATCTATTTGGGTGACAAAAGGAAACTCTGTCTCCAAAAAAAAAAAAAAAGAGCAAACACACACAGAGTTCAAATTGAGTATTCTCTTATTACACTTCAAGTACTGTAAGAAGAACTTTTGAAAACTATCTCCTTAAACTCTCCTAATCCACAGATGTGACTCAGGTGTCACTCTCATGGCCTTCCCAGCCTCTGGTGGCAGCAAACCCCTGGAGCGGTCCCAGGTCCTCCTGTTTGTCCACACTCACTCCCTAGCTGATCTCATCATGACCCATGGCCTGAAATACCAACTTCATGCTAAAAACATTCAGATTTCTATCTCCAGCCTGGCCCCTGCCCTAAAACTCCAGACTGGAATCTCTGACTGCCTTCCCAACCACCCCACCTGGAGGCATCACAAGCATCTTAAATCTCAGGCAGCCCGAAGGTGATGTTTTACTTGCCTGTATACCTGCTCCTACCTCACCCAGTCTTCACCACCTCAGGAAACTGTGACTCTATTCTTCCAGTGAGGGCCCAAAATGCTGAACTTACCTTTGACTCCTCCGGTTTATTTACACCTCAAAGCTAACTACACAGGGCAGATTGTGTCAGCTGGGCCTTCAAACTCCATAGGCGTCCAACCACTCCTCCCACCATTACACCCTGTTCTCGGCCACCCCTTCTGCCCAGACTATTCCAACAGTGGGTCGAATGGTGATCCCCAACCCCACTGCCCACTCAAAACCTCAGGATGTGACCTTCTTTGCAAATAGCCTTTTGAGAGAGAGCAGCCCTGCTCATACCTTGATTTTAGACTTCTGGCCTCCAAGACTGAGAAAATACGTTTCGTTGTTTTAAGCAACCCAGTTTGAGGCCATTGCCACAGCAGCCCTAGGAAATGCATGCAAGCCTCCCACTTGTCCCCCACGCAGCCGAGGGGCCCTTCCAGAATGCACAGTAGTTCAAGTCATCCCTCTGTTCAAACACCGCCCCCCCCCAAGGGCTTCCCATCCCACTCAGAGTGAAATTGAGCGTTCTTTAAACCACTGCCACAAGCTCCATCAGGGTGAATCCCACAGACATTGTGGTATGAAAAGAAACCAGACACTAAAGTATCCTGTGGAATTCCATTCATGTAAAATTCTAGAATAGGCAAAACTAACCTTTGGTAAGAGAAATCAACATAGTGGTTACCTCCAGGGGCAAAGCAAGGCACAACTTAGAAAGGACATGAGAGAACCTTCTAGAATGATGGCAATGTTCCAACCCTTGACCATGGTGGTGGTTCCATAGGAGTAGACATATGTAAACATTCAGGATCCTATGTGTTTACTGTAGGTAACCTCTACTTCAGTAAAAGTTAGTTGGCCAGCTCAGACTCCTTCCATTAACTAAATGTTCCTTTATTATCTGGCTTCTTTCAATTTCTCTGACCTCATCTCCTCCCACTTTTCCTCTCATGTCGTTTGCTCCACCCCCTACTCCACCGCCCCATGCCCCCACCGCCTTCTTGCCATTCTTCAAACACATACCTGCCTCAGGGCCTTTGCACTTGCAGTCCTCTATCTAGAATGCTTTCCAGACACCCCTTGCCTCTCTGCTTTATCCACATCTCTGCTTAAATGTCACCCAAGGCACAGTTTTCCCAAACAGCAACCTAAAATAGCAGCCACCACCTTAACTCCCTCAAATATATCCTGTCATCCTTAACTTACTTTGTCTTCCAGAAAACTTAACATCACAAAGATACCATTTATGTTTCCCCAACTAGAATGGTCACTCCATGAGAAAAGAGACCTCTCTTGCCTGTTCACTGTCCTATTCCCAGGACTTAGAATGATCCCCACTATGTGATAGGTGCTCAATAAGAAATTGTCAAATGAAAATAAATAAACCATCCCCATTGTACAGACAAGAAAATGGAGGCAGAGAAAGATTAAAGTCATTGCCCTATCACTCAGCTAGCACACGGCACATCACAACAACTAGATCCTGTCTGTTCCCCAAATCTTAACATCCCACAACAGACTTGCAACAGCTCTTCTGCAGGTGGCCAAAAGCTGGGAGACGCCAGCAAGGAGGGAGACAGATGGTGCATATGCTGGCACCCCACATGTCCTCCCCTGCCCAGCCCAGCCCACCCAGCTGCTGCCAGGGAAATGGCAGCTTGGCCCACCAAGAAGACTACAGGAGAGGAAGGAAGGAAAGAAAAGAAAATCAACCCTTTCCTTCTCATGCCCCTGCACACACCTTCCTGGCTTCTTCCTTCTTCCCTGGACCTACCTGAGCCCAAGGGGACACCCTCGAGCAGGAGCCCCACAGCTGGCAGCAGGGGCCATGGCAGGGCAGTGTTGCCTGCGCGTCCTGGTGAAGGCAGAAACATGGCTGACTCTATCCATGTGTGGTCTCGCACTAGCCCGTCTTCATCTTTGCATCCTACCCAAACTATTTTGTGAACATAAGTGCAAAAATGGAAATGTGACGATCCAGATAGCGGCTATGAAAAGCATCAGTCCTAAAAGCTTAATTCACTTGAGACAAAAATGGAAATCAGTCAGCCAGTGTGCCCTTCCTCAGATGCTCACTGGAATCAGGCCAAGCAACACGAAATCACTTGTGAAGGAAACATACAACATTTGGAATCGAAATGCTGGAAACGCTTTGCCAGAGAGACTACGCATTAAGGAGAAGTCCAACAAGGGCTTGTATTACGAACTTTCTCTCTCTGGGCACACGGCTAACAACCCTTATGCTAGGTCAGTCTATTGTTCTACTTTTGTGTGCTGAAGTCTGTGTGTGTTGCTGGAAAAACAAACTGTGGCTGGAGGGACATGTGTAACCACGTGAGAGGGGATTGAGAGGTGAAAGAAAGGGACTGGAGCCTTGATAAGCTCAATCACTTTTCAAGTGTAGACTCTCAGAATGTCACTTCATCAAAATCACCTATGACAAAGGCTATGCGGTCTCCCCTGATGTGTTCCTCTCCCATGACAATAGAATTTGTAGACGGCTACCCAGAACAAAGCTGGGATTCACAGCCTCCCTTGCAGCTAGCTGTGGCCACAGGACTAAGTTCTGGCCAATAAGATGTGAGCAGAAGAGATGTGTGTAGTTTCCTGTTAGGCCCTTAAAAGGAGAAGGGCACGCCCTCTATCTGACCACCTAGAATCACTATGTGTTGGGAAGTCGTCTTCTTAGACCATGTAATGAGGCTCAAACCCTGAGAACTTGGCCCTGACACTGGATCCCCTTTACCAGCTGAGGACTGTCTAAATCCACATTGTTAACGTGAGGAGAAATAAATGTCGATCTTATTTAAACCACTGTAAAAAGCAGACTAATGTGTATCTAAACTCATACATAACATATAATGGTTAGGAGGGCTCAAAGGACGTCACAAGTGAGAACCTGTTTTATACATAGTGAAGCTCTCTAGGAGAGCGTAGGGAAAGACCATCATGGATGTCTACTTTTTTTCCTGACCAACATCTATTTATTCTCATCTCACGTGCCTACATTCCCACACATGCAAAGCCTTTAGGAATCCACTTGATCTGTAGGTCCTGCAGCATGGGTGGATCTGACCTCACCCTTCATCTCCAGAAGTGGCCAATCAGAACACCACCCAATCCCTTTGCCTACAGCACCTGCTTCTAGGATAAACTTTTAAGCCAAGGTGAGCCAATGAGCATCTGACTCAGGATTTATGCTGCTACTATGGGAACAAAGGAGTTCTCTTCAGCCTGGAGTTGCTCAGCTAGGAGAGATACAAGGGGGGGAGCTGCTGGAGGCCACACTGCCACCACTTGTGGAAAGCCTGCCCAGAAGCCGAGGCAGGGAAAGGCAGAGCCATGAGGCACATTCCTGATGATGTCGTTTGAACACCTCCACTCTGCATGTCTGAAGCCCTCTTAGGTCTTAAACTTCCTGGAAAAGTAAATCAGTAAATTCGTTTGGAGGGTTTTCTGTTTTGTTGCTGTTGCTGTTTCGTTTGTTTGGGGGGTTATTTAGGTCCTATAATTGCACAAATTCATCTAGTTCATAAGGAATAGAGACCCAAGGAGGATCAGAATCCCCCAGACGTATCTGTTGAATATCAAAGGCTGAGAATCTAGTTCAGCACCTGTAGCACAGTAGTTACAGCACCTGCCACATATGCCAAGACTGGTGGGTTCAAACCCAGCCTGGGCCAGCTAAACAACAATGACAACTGCAACAAAAAAATAGCCTGGCGTTGTGGTGAGCACCTGGAGTCCCAGCTACTTGGGAGGCTGAGGCAAGAGAATGGCATAAGCCCAAGAGTTGGAAGTTGCTGTGAGCTGGGACACCCCAGCACTCTACCAAGAGGGCGACACAGTGAGACTCTGTCTCCAAAAAAAAAAAAAAGGACTGAGAATCCCATGATGAATTCCACACAGAAACACCAGTCCTCCAGGTCTCTTGGTACCAGAAGGCTCATGCAGATCGTGGTAAGATGCATCCAAAATTCCAAGACTCGTTTTGCAGCACTCCTGGGTAAAAGGGGCTCCTCCTACTTCACTGAAATAATCTGGTTTGATGCTCCTGGTGACAAACTTGGCGGAGTTTATTGCTGCTTCTGCTTCTTCCATTTAATACACTGGTTCTTCAACCAAATTTTTATTACTGATTCATCAAGGTGGAGCCTTGATGCCAGTTCCTCTATGGCAGTGGTTCTCAACCTTTGTAATGCCCCGAACCTTTGATACAGTTAAAAGGGGCCACGACCCACAGGTTGAGAACTGCTGCTCTATGATAACCCAGTCTGGGCGGATGATCTTTGTGAACTCTTCTCTCAGTTCTCTGAGTTGTTCCAGACTACACTGCATGCACGGGCAACAAGTGTACTCTGATTTTGCCACTTGATAGTAGACATGATGTCCTCGGAGGTGCAGAATCCCTGAGCTTCCTCTATGTCTGTTGCTGCTGTCTTCTTTCAGTCAGTTTTAACTGGATTTTCTTTCATTTAAAATTAAATAATCCTAATAATAATAATCCCAATAATAGCAGAAATGATAATTACTATCATTGCTAACACTTTTATTAGAACCAGTACTCTACATCAAGAATGGGTGAAGTTGACCCTAATCCAACCCTCTGCCTGTTTTTGTAAGTAAAGTTTTATTGCAACACCTTCATGTTCATTCCCCCACATATTTATGCTTTCATGCTGCAACAGCATGAGCTGGGTTGCTGTGACAGGAACTATATGGTAGGCAAAGCCAAAAATATTCACTAGCTGGCCCTGTATAGAAAAGGCTTACGCCAAAAACACAGTGCAAGCAGACAGCCCTCAGAATGGGAGAAGATTTTTGCAGGTTATGTCCCCTACAAAGGTTTAGTAACCAGAATCCACAGAGAACTCAAACGTATTAGCAAGAAAAGAACAAGTGATCCCCTCTCAGAGTGGGCAAGGGACTTGAAGAGAAACTTCTCTGAAGAAGACAGGCACACGGCCTACAGAACATGAAAAAATGCTCATCATCTTTAATCATCAGAGAAATGCAAATCAAAACTCTTTGAGACATCACCTAACTCCAGTAAGATTAGCCCACATCACAAAATCCCAAAACCAGAGATGTTGGTGGGGATGTGGAGAAAAGGGAACACTTCCATACTGCTAGTTGGAATGCAAACTAATATGTTCCTTTTGGAAAGATATTTGGAGATCACTTAGGGATCTAAAAATAAACCTGCCATTCGATCCTTCAATTCCTCTACTAGGTATATATCCAGAAGACCAAAAATCACTTTATAAAAAAAAGTATTTATACCAGAATGTTTATTGCAACCCAATTCATAATTGCTAAGTCATGGAATGGATTAACAAATTATGGTCTGTGTACACTATGGAATATTATGCAGCCTTAAAAAAGATACAGACTTTACCTCTTTCATGTTTACATTGATGGAGCTGGAAGATATTCTTCTTAGCAAAGTATCTCAAGAATGGAAGAAAAAATACCAATGTACTCAGCCCTACTATGAAACCAATTTATAGCTTTCATATGAAAACTATAACCCAACTATAGCCCAAAATGAAGGGGAAAGAGGAGAGGGAGGGGAGGGGGGAGGATGGATGGAGAGAGGGTAATTGGTGGGACCACACCTATGGTGCATTTTATAAGGGTACATGTTAAATTTACTAATTGTAGAATATAAATGTTCTAACACAATAGCTAACAAAATGCGGTGAAGACTATGTTAACCAGTTTGATGAAAATATTTCAAATGGTATATAAAACCAGCACATTGTACCCCATGATTGCATTAATGTACCCGGCTATGATTTAATAAAAAAAAAAATTAAATAAATAAATACCCTATTTATACACATATATGTAATTTAAGGCTGTGTATATAAATGTCCAATCTCAGAGTAATTTATTACCTACATTAACAAATATCTACATGTTATTGATAAAAGACATTATATATGAATAAAATTCTACCTTTAACTTTAAAAGAAAAGCAAAGGTTTACGGATCCCTGTGTCAGACAGGAGTGGCCCCAGTTGAGGAAAGGATCAGCCTTCACGGGGTACCGTGAAGCTCCCTTGTGCCCCGGGATTCCCAAGGAGTGGCAGAGCAAGCCAGGGCTGACAGGTAAACTTACCAGAAGGAAAGCACGCACGGTGGGGATCTTGTTCAGCTCCACCAGCAACCGCAAGGCCTTCTCATGATTGCTACAGTATTCCTCATACACGCAGAATTTGTCCTTCTGCAAGACAAGGACAGAGCCTATGGGAAACAGCTCACAGCAGGAAGGGAGACCTTAATATGAGCCAATAGCTGCACCAGCAGGCCTTGGGAGAACGGGTCAACCCATACCCTGGGGACGCTGCAGCACAAGGGATATGGTGAAAGTGTCTCCCCGCTCACTGCAGGCCTCCCTGCTTCCACTGTAGTCCCAGTGGAACAGCCTAGGGTTCGTGAGCATAGACTCAAGTCAAGCAGCCTAGACTTGAACCCTGGCTCTGCATTTCCCAACTGTGAACTTGAGCCAGTTACCTGACCTCCCTGTGCCTCCGTTTCCTCATCTGTAAGGTGGAGTTAATAAAAGTCCCCAACTTATGGAGTTGTTATGGCGGAGAGATAGCTCTTTTGACCTCCAGATGCCTCGGAGCCCAAAGTTAGACAGAGGTAACCTGTGGGTCACCAGGTCTGTAACCATCAGTCAGGGCTTCCGGAACTAGAAGAGACAGGGGCCATCTTAGCAGGAAACTCTTCGCTGAGCTTTCTTGGTTCCAAACAGCTCACAAAACCTGCCAAACCCCAAACAAGGATGTCCTGGGTGAGGCCACTAGAGGAGGAAGTGCTGCAAAGTCTCACTCTTGGATGTCGGGTGAGGGACAAGACTCGAAGAAGCTAAAGAAGGAAGAGGTGGGTCTGGAGAGCAAGCAGCTCGTCTTGTTTCTAAACAAGCCCCTAGTCAGCCTTCCAATGGAGGCTGTAGGAAGCAGAAAAACAAAGAGAAGGGAGCATGGGCTGGATACTCAGTAGGCATGCCCTAGTCAGTAAGCATGCCCAAGGCACTGCAGCTCCCCCTGGGCTCTGAGTCCACCACCTGGGTAGAAACCCTGAGTAGCAAAGTGCCCATGCCAGTGCCCATGGCCAACACGGGCTGTGCACTGAGCATTTAGTAGAGCTGCCCCTGCTCGCTTGGAACAAGGGGAAACTCCTTCCCTTGTCACTCTTCATAATAACCTTACATGCTAATGAATGCAGTGGACCCATTTACACATGGGAAAACCAAGGAAAGGTCATTTGCCCAAGCCCTCACAGCTAATGAAATGGCAGGACCAGCATCCAAACTCTCTTAACCCTCACACCAGTGTCCAGCTAAAGGGACACAAATACCACCAGGTGCAAATATCAAGCCAAAATCCACAGACTGAGCTCCAACGGGCACAATATGCATAATAACAACGTGCACAGAGTGACGCTGTAAACCCAGACCCACACACCCCCTAAGCGACCCTGGGCATGTTGCTTCACCACCCCAGGCCTTGATGCCCTCATCTATAAAATGGGCATACTAACTGATCCCCCTGCTAGAGGATCAAATAACTTCGAATATATAAAATGAGTAGAACAGTGCCAGAGACACCCGAAGCAACATGTAACACTTTACAATACAAGTAGTAGCTACCTACATAAACACAATTAACAAACATGAATCCACAGGGGAAAATACCAAAGCAAACAATGTTACAATCACCCAAAGTAAATACACACACACACACACACACACACGTGCACACACCATGGGACAAGCCCAGTATGTACTCCAAGGAACCACCAAATGACCTCTAACATTACAGCACACAAGCTATGTGCTCCAAACAACACCACCAATGTCATCATGTACACAGAACAGGCCCGGAATCACAAACCACAGCGTCTCCACCAAGTATCTGCAGCCCAGTGAGATGTCAACACACACACACACACACACACACACACAGAAGGAAGGAAAGAAGAAGGGACCCCCGGGCTCCCCAGAACTGCCTGAGCAGACCTTTTCCTATCTTCACTTGTCTCAAATGAGCGTAAGGGACCACTAAGTTCAAAGTAAATGGGTGAGGACGTGTCTGAACTATAGGGGCTCACCGAGCCACTGATAAAACCAGGTGAGGGGGGCTGCCAGACCTATCTGGAACCAGGACTTCTGCTGCAGACTGTGGTGAGGGCAAGAAAGAAAGAGAACTTTGTTGTGGGTGACAAGAACCGGCCTGTGTGTAGGCGCTTACTGCTGCAGAGAGGGCCTGCAGGGCTGTAGAGGAGGACAAGGCCCCAAATGCAGGCGCCTGAAGGACAGTAGGAGGTCTCAACCATATATAAGGAGTTTTAAAAAAAGAAAAAGTCCCTCTGCAGCCAAGAGCCTGGGCTTTCTCTGGGCCTACAGACCCCACTATTAGCGCTGCTCTGAGAAAAGACACTGAAAGCCCCCAAGACCATTCTCACCAACTGGTATCAGGACCCACCTAGCAAGCATAGATACAGGCTCTACAGACAGACCACCCCGATTCACAACCCAAATCTCCTAGTCACCAGTTTTGTGGCAACTGTGACTTTGGGCAGGACAAGTACCATTTCTGCACATCCGCATTCTCATCTGTGAAGCAGAGACAATAATGGCATCCCCGTGATAGGGTTGTTATGAGGATTAATAGGTGAATTTACATTAAGTACTTAAAACTGTACATAGTAAGTGCTCCTAAATATTAGCAAGTATTACCAGTGCTCACTAACGTTCTGGCTATTCCTGCCACCATTACTACAGTAGAAAATTCACTATCCCATTGATGAATGGCTCTGTGTCAGGGCAGGGTGGTCGGTGACAAGAGAAGAGACCAGCAGAGTGAGCAGGAAGGCAGCTGGGTGGACCTGTGAGTCTGGGGAAAGCCACCGGGAAAGGCCCCAGGCAGATTCTGAGAAATATGGTAGGCTTGACCCCCAGCAGGTTTCACTTCTCATTCCCACACTGTCCTTCTCCCCCTAACTCCGGGACTGAGCTCCACGGGAGCAGGGTTTGCATCTGTCCGGGTCACTGCTGCGTTGCTAATGGTGACAAGCAGTCCCTAGCAGAGAGCAGTTTTTGTGACAATGTGATTAATGAAAACAGAAAAACAGAGGGAAGAACTAAGAGGGGCTCGTCACACCAGCATCATACTTCTCCCCAGGGTGACCCCACCCCAACCCTGGGCACCACAGGTGAGTGATCCAGGAGAACCAATCTAAGAGCCCCTCTGTCCTAGTAACAGAGGCCATGTGACCAAGCTGAGACAATGAGAGCACTCAAGGTCCCGCACTGGAAACACTGGGAAGAGAAGCCCTCTCTGAACTGCTGTTGAACCTCTACCCCCCCACACACACACTGGCCCCCACCCTCCAAGAATAAAACCAAACCAGAGGAAAGCAGAATTTACATTAAGTGCTTAAAACAGTGTACAGTTAAGTCCTCACTAAATATCAGCAACTATTAATATAGCTGCTTATGAATGTTGTTGCAATTATTGCCAGGGACAAAGAAAGACCAACTCCTGAAAACTCCATGTGGGGCCCTGGATCCAGCTATGCCTGAAGGCAACCCACTCTCCTGAACATTTTTCATTTATGGTCACCATTTAAAAAGACTTTAAAAATTCCTTTTTCTCTTAAAGTGTGTGCCTGAGTTGGTGGTTTAGTCATGTGCACTGAAGACCATCTTGATACACACAACTCTGAAAGTGGGAAGAAAATGAAAGATGTGAGCCCAAGTTTAGCGAGCGGACATGGGCTCCCTGTCCATCTCCATCTGTACCATAAATGGGCTGGGCCAGAAAGCAGGGGCAAAGCTGTTTCTTCTCACATGCCAACCCCAATCAAGTAGTGCTGGCTGGAACACTGGTGAGAAGGCTTCTGGAGCCCCACAGGGAGCCCCAAGACAGAATGCTATGATTGATTAGCAATGTCTGCACAGACACAGGAAAGGAGAGTAAGTGGTAAGAGTGCCAGGTTTGTCATTCCCCACCCCCTGAGCCCCTTTTCTGACATAGCCCACAATGTCATCCTCTCCTTCAGCCTGTGGAAAGGGCAGAGGCCCAAGGCTTGAGGCATGGAGAAGTTAAATTTAGCAAATGACAACATCTTCTCTTCAAATCCATGCCCAGTTCAATCACTCCATGTCCTTTCATTGAGCCTGACCCCAGTTATGTGTCAGATTCAAGATCCTGCAAATGTGGAAATGCTGCATTTGACAGTTCAGAGTCCAAGTGTTCAATTTCCTCCTAGAAGTCCCACAAGGGACTTTGATTGCTTTGCCAGAAAGAAACTCACACGTGGTTGTACATACACAGCTATGGTAGGTGGGGAACTTGTGGCTATGGGTTTAGGGTGTGAAGGCAGAGAGGGGACAGTTGTTAGCTGAGGACAATCAGGGGAGGAGATTTAGACCCAGGGAGGAGAGGGGGGTTCACGGATTGTCAGAGGTGGCATCTGCTGTCTGCAGTACTGAGGGTGACACCAGCTCCACAGAGAACATCTGTGTCACAGCCAGACCACTTATGTCACAGCCAGAAAGATGGAGACCTGGACAAGGGAAAGAGCTGGTCACACAGACTCCTCCTCCAGTGTGGAGGGGAGTGGGAAAGTCAAGTCTCAACTTTTCAAGGGTCTTCCCGTCCTATCATCCCCCCATCCACACAGCTGCAGGGAGAGGGGATTAAAACAGAAACAACCACAACTGTAAAACCTCTGACGGCTTCCCATAACCCTCAGAATAAAATCTACAGTCCTGACCTTGACCCACAAAACCCTGTCAGATCTTGCCCCCATAATGCCCCCAAACTCTCTCCTCAACTCTCTCTGCTCTGCCCACACTGGTCTCCCTTCTACCCTCAAATGTGCCACGCTTGATTCTTGCTCAAGGCTTCTGCCCTTTCTTCCCTCAGTCTGGAACACTCTCCCCTCAGATCATCCCATTTCACCACCTCAAAGAGGTCATCTCTGCCTGCTGCCAGGGTGGCCTCTAGGGTAGCCAGATAAAACACAGGATGCCCAAAAGAATTCTAATTTCAGATACACAACAAAGAACTTTTCAGCATGTCTCAAATATGGCAAGAGGCATACACTAAAATATTATTTGATGTTACCTGAAATTCAAATTTACTTGGCTGCCCCTTGTTTTTATTTGCTAAATCTAGCATCCCTGCCCCTGACCTCCCAATTTAAAGTAACCTCTCAATTTGGGCAGAGTCACTCTTCACCACATCTGCATTTTATGCTATTCACAATCTGCATCGCCATCTGAAGTGACCTCCCTGTTAACTTAGCCGGTTTCTCTAGCCTACGAGCCTCAAGGCAGCACCCCCAGGGCCTAGCACAGAGCAGCACACACAGCAGATGCTTAATATGTGCTTCAGGAGACACTGTCAAGGAAGATGGTGAAAAGCACAGACTCTGGAGTCAGAATGTGTCCACTCAAATCCGGGCTCTAACGCCTTACCAGCTGTATAAACTTGCACTATAACAATTTCTCTAAGCCTCAGTTTCCTCATCTATGAAATGGGCGTAATGATAGCACCCACCTTTAAAGACTATTGTGAAATTTTAATGGATTAAAATACATAAGGCATACAGAACAGAACCTCATACAAAGAAAATGTCCCCTCCTTGCTCGTTTGTGATAAACCCAAGTCACTACTGGCTGGGTTTGGGGTAAGGGGATGAGGGATTCACCCCCTGTCCCTGACAGAGGCAGGAGCCGTGGGCTGGACTCTGAACCAGGGCCCCTTCCTCTCCTGGGGAGCCTGCCTGCAGAGCTCTGTTCCCAATTACCACCTCGCCAACCCAGATGCTGCCTCAGCTGGGGCAAAACACTTTGCAGGCGGGGAGTAAACAAGCCAGGGAATGAGGCTGGGCTGGGGCCACTGTCCTATAGGATCTAAAGTATGCTGTGGTACAACATTCAAATCCTCCCCAGCAAGGGCAGAGGCACCCACTCCCCCACATGCTGAGAGTAGTGACGGACAGTGGCCCTCAGCTAAGGCCATCGACCTCAGAGAGCCTCCAGCCTGAAGTTTGACACCCATCCCTGGGAAGAACCCACATCCAGTGACCCGGCAACTTTGTGAAGGGCCAGCCTCACTCCAGAGATCCTTCCAAACAGGACCACCTGAGGCAGGGACAGAGCTTGTGCAACATCTCCCTTCAGCTGCTTCTAAGAGGTCACCTGCACACAAATCTCCAGCTTCTGGAAACCCACCCTCTGGCCAGGGGCTACCTCTGAAACTCCTGAGAAATGTGATGTGGCATAATCTTCCATGAGCCAGGGGGGAGGAGGGGGAGGATTCTAATTTTCAAATTTAAAAGATGGTTTTAAATCTAAAAACACCAAATCACATACAGAGAAAGTTGGCTGCTTTTTCCATCATCCCATGTAGCTCAAGGAGGGTCTCAGTGAGACGTGATGGGATGTCCACACCAGTCTGTGACCGTGAATCTTCCTTTCGCTCTAACTGGAGACAGACCTCAGGCTTAGAGACACAGGTGGGCAGGAGTTTCTAGACAGAATGTGGTAACACAGCTTGGTTTCTATCACACTTATTTTTACTATTACCTTCTATTTATAGCAGACACATTCATTTTCCATTTCCAACGATGATGCTAATCTCTCTGTTTAAATAGGTTTATTTAAGGTTTTACTAAGTGAATCAATTTTTAAAGGGTTAAACAAGTAATACAAGGGGTATTGGGTAAGGCAAAAGTCAAACTTAGTATGTGATCAATGAGCTGAAGAACACCGGCTTAGCCATCAGGGAAGTCTACCCCTGCCACTGACAGAGCTGTGACCTTGGGCCTGACCTTTCTCCCAGTTTGTACATGTATCAAGTAGGCAAGCTTGGGATAGACAATTTTTTATGCAGGGACAGGGAGGTGAATGTGACAAAGTCCCTGCCCTTGTGTTGCTAATATTCTAGGGTTAGTCAGTTAAAAAAAAAATGGTACAGCCAGGTGTGTGGTGGTTCACACCTGCAATCTTAGCACTTCAGGAGGCTGAGCTGGGAGGATTGCTTGAGGCCAGGAGTTTACAACCAACCTGGGCAACATAATCAGACTCCACCTCTACAAGAAATTGTTTAAAAATTAGCCAGGCATGGTGGGGGGGGGGGGTATAGTCCCAGCTACTCAGGAGGCTGAAGCAATAGGATTACTTGAGCCCAGAGGGTGCAAAGGCTGTGATCATGCCACTGCACCCATCCAGACAACAGAGCAAGGCCCTGTCTCAAAAGCAAAACAACAATAACGAAAAGGTACAAAATATCTGACAGGTCAACGGGTGATCTGAGTCACCGAGAATAAAGAAGCGGGAAGGGGTCCAGAGGCAGGAGCATTACAGCTTCCTACGGGAAAGTGGCATCTCCAAAAAGACTTCAGGGTTGGGCAGGAGAGAGCCACAGGGATGTCTGAGGGAAACAGGCCCACAGAAGAAACACTGAGCTCAGAGGCCAGAGGCAGAAATGGGCTCAGCATGTTCCAGAACAGCCTGGAGACCAGTGTGAAAGGCTGTGAGATCCGAGGAATGGACAGGGCCTCCTGGGGTGTGGGGATTTAACTCCAGTGAGGTGGGAACCTCTGGAGGGTTCTGGGAAGAGGAGGGAAGAGACCAGATTAATGTTTCCAGCAGGTGTCTGCAGCTGAGGAAGAATCAATCCCCAAACACTTCATCTTTGCCAAAGCCATGGATGTCCATCCTTGGGTCTAGGTCTCACAGCACTTTTGCAAGGCTGAAAGGACAGGAACTGCTGAGTTAGGGAGGCTCACAATAACTCTCCAAGAGCCTAGAACATGGCCCAGCACACCCAGTCCTGGGGACCCTGAACAAAGTCATGCCCCAGAGAAGAGAGGGTTGGACCACACACACAAATATGCCCGTTACACAGCTGAGTCAGATTTACTGAGCACTTACGTGTCAGGCACTACTGATTTTATTAATTCTCTCAACCACCCTGGAAAGTGGGCTTTACTATCCCCATTTTACCAACGAGAAAATTAAGGCAGACGGAGGCAGGCTATTCTCCCAGATCACAAAGCTATAACACAGCACAGCCAGGATGCAAAGTCAGGCAAGCAGGCTCTACAATGCCTGATCTCCTGGGCCCGGGGATGGATGCCAGGAAAGCCCCCAACCCAGAATAGGTTCCTACAAAGGCCTGAACTTCACAATCAGTGTGCTATGATTCTGATGGCCAGCACTGCCTTCATCAGCTCCCCTATGACAGGTGACACAAGGAAAGGCAGGAGAGGCATGGAAGAAGAGGCTGCCTCATGTGCATGATCTTCCCCTGCTGGACCCCTAGTCTCCCCTATAGAGAGAGAGGAGGAAAGAGGAATTCGGGGTCCAGAGCCCCTCAGTGATTCACGAGTTACACCCATTTACTCACAGCCTCTGGGATGTAGGCATAGAAGCCAGAGGACCCAAGATGCCTGTGGGTTCTGGCAAGCTGGATAATGCACCTTGAAGACCCCTTCCACCACTCTGGCTAAAGAACAGATTATCCCACTCCAACCTCTGGTCATCGGTTCATTGCCAGCCCCAAAGCCACCTCCCCAGAAAGATTCGACTAGTGTACTGGCAGGAGTAACACCCACAGCTGACACTCAAGACAGCCATCAGCTCAGTGCTGGGCCAGCACATTTTATTCTCCTGACAGCCCCGTGCGGCAGGTACTATCATTATTCCCATTTTACAGAGTTGGAGACTAAGGCCCCGAGAGGTGAAGTGACTTGCCCAGGGTCCTGCGGCTGCTCAGCCTACCAGGGGTTTGATCGTCAACTGTTGTCTCCAGAGAATTGAGCACTCACTCTTTCCTCTGAACCTGAAGGGAAGACATTCCCTCCTGTTCTTTTCATTTTCCTATTTGAACACACTTATAGAACCTCTGTGACATTCACCACTCCCCACAACCTCCACAGGCACATCACTGGTCCAAGGCTCCAGCTGGGACCTGGTAGGGTCACCTCCTTGGGGGTCTGACTGCTGCCTCCTTCCCCTCCACATCAATGCTCCCTCCCAGCAGCCGAAGAACCAAAGAGGATCACAACCCAATGCCCCCATCCTGTGCTCTTATTTGTCCTTCTCAAACAGAGGGGTGTCTATTACATGAGCAGGAAGAGAACGCCGACAGGCATTGCTCACTTAGTGTGTATCAGAAGGTATGCTGAGCACTCTCCTGGCATCTCACTTAATCCTTGCCTCAACATTGTGGGTTTGTACCCATTTCACAGGTGAGGACACTGAGGCACAAAGTCAGAAGAACTCATGGAGTGTAACACAATTACTGAGTGGCTCAGCAGCTTGGCCAGAAGCACTCTCCTTCTGACCACGACATGAGACTATCCACTAGGCTGTAACTCTCTGCAGACAGAGACTCTGACCACTAAGAGGTAACTCCTTGGTGAAGTGAGTCAGTGTTGATGATAAAAGCTGATACTAACTGAGCACTCACGAGACGCCAAAGTTTCTCCACCTTGGCACTACTGACATTTGAGGTCAGATATTCTCTGTCATGGGGGCTTTCCTGTGCATTGTAGGATATTGGGGGGGGGGCATCCTTGGCCTCTAACTAGCAGCCAGTAGCACACCTCCCCCTAGGCTTATCACAACCAAAAATCTCTCCCAACATTTCCCAATGTCTCCTGAAGGGGCAGCTGAGAAGCCCTTGGCCATGCTCAGCACTTTCCTGCTTCAACCAAGGGAAGGGGCATGATCATCCCTACTTCCTAATCACTGGAGGAAACTGAGACTCAGAGAGGTGAAGGAGTGTTCCCTCTCCATGAGGAGAGGCCCACGCAGCACAGGAAAGAGGGTATGGACAAGCAGTTGCCTTCCCTCCTCCAGCCCACCACCCAGTTCCACGTGAGTTAGGAATCCTTCAGGGAGAGAGGCAATGACCGGCGGCCCAAGTAGGCACCCAAGGACCACTCATCCTCACTAGCCAGTGAGTGGCTGGACTCAAACCCAGGTCTGTCTGAAGCCAAGTCCATCTTCTCGGCTACTAGCTACTCTGTTGGTCATTAGTGGCAGAGGGGCCCAGGTCATGAGGTCACAGGACCCCAGGACATAGTCCTTCAGCAGGGGACATACTGTGTGAGAGTGAAGGGGAGGAGAAGTACCTAGTCTGCATGGCCCGCCTGCCCACTATGGCTGTTCCTCCTCCCAGACGGGCCTCTGAAGGGTGCTGGCCAGGGACGGGCAAAGCAGGAACCTAGGCAGGGAGGTCCACGTCTTGAAAGCTAAAGAGTCCACCCAGGGCTGCAGCCCCATACTCACAAATCTTAAGAAAACATTCCCAAGTTCATGCTGAGACTGGGGCTCTGGTTGTAAACAATACTCCAAGGCAGCCAGGAAATCCTTGTGAACTTCCAAGATGTCTTCGATATTTGAGAACAGTATCTGTAAGAAAAAGTCAGTCCCAAGAAGTATGTTAATCCAAACAGAGAGAGAGCAAAGCTGAGCATAAAAATATATATAACCCCTGGTGCAGGTGAAGCTGCAGTAGAACAGGCACCCTCAACACTAGACCCAGCTTACCACTAATAAGAGAATCATTGTAACAAAAGTATTGCCAACATTTACTAATCAGGATTAGTGATTAATCCTGTGCTAAGAACTTCATGTGCATTTGAGGCATCTAATCCTCACTCTAAGTCCATGAGATGGAAATTACTGTTATTCCCAATTTACAGATGACGATCAACATTCCCAAGGTCCTACCGTCCAGCAAGTGTTATAACTAAACTTCATACCCAGAACATAGAAACATATCACAGAACTGGTGTGTCCAATATCACAACAGGACTAATTTTTAAAACACTGAGCGTACTTTCATGCACCTATTAAAATATGTGGCAGAAGAAAATACAACAAGATGTTTGAAACATGTTGTTTAGACTCCCACAAACTATACATGACCAGGGTCCTCAAACTTTGGCCCGAGGGCCACATGTGGCCTGCCAAGGACATTTATCCGGCCCACCAGGTGTTTTTGTCACCACTACCTGTCCTGCTTAGCAGCCGACTCATCCCAGGGCCTGCAGTCCAGCCCTCCAACAGTCTGAGAGACAGTGAGCTGGCCCCCTGTTTAAAAAGTTTGAGGACCCCTGCATGAGACTATTTCCCTACTTCAATATAAAGTTTAAAGTACACTTGCAATTTGATCCAGCAATTCAAAATTTCAGAACTTAAACTTGGGATATTTTGTTTCCAACTAGGGGCAATTTTTGCCTTCAAGGGGACATCTGTCACATATTGGGGAGGAGAAGGGAAAGTGCTACTGGCTGAGGCCACTGAGATGCTGCCAAGTGTCCAGCAATGCACAGGACGACCCCAAGACAAAGGCCATCAGGCCCAAGTATCAATCATGCCAAGGTCGGGAACTTAGGGGCTGGCCAAGCACATACACTGCAGCCTTATTCACGGCAGCAAAAGTTGGACACAAGCCAGATGTCCATCAGCAGGGACTGGTTCATGAAGTTAAAGGTAAATGAATTCTAGAACTCCATGTGGCCTGTAAAAAGAACCTGTAGATGTGCATATAGGGACATGGAATCCTGCCACGATCCTGAATACACATTGTTAAGTTCAGGGGGTGGGGGAATCAGGTGTCAAACAGGGTTCTAGTTTGGGCCTATGTGCATAAAATAACAAGCCAAAAAAGGCCACTCCAATCTATGCTGGTAGAACCAGAAAGTCTCTGATGATGACACAAGCTGATAACTAGTCTAGGGACTGGCGGAGAAAACCAGGGAAGGCTTTCTTTTTACTTTAGGACCTTTTAGGGGGGAGGAGGATTGGTGTTTTATTTTGTTTTGAGACAGAGTCTTGCTCTTGCTCAAGCTGGTCTCAAACTCCTAAGCTCAAGCAATCCACCCACCTCAGACTCCCAGAGTGGTAGGATTATAGGCGTGAGCCGTTGTGCCTGGCCATACTTTAGGTCCTTTTGAACTGCATAAATTCCTTTTTTTCTTTTTTTTATTAACAAGTGCTTTCTTTAATTTCTGAAGAAGACACAAACTTCAAAAATCAAAGCAGCTCTAAAAACAAACATATTAATGTAACAGGGAGTCCCAGGATGGGGCAGAAGTTTGCAAATTTCCATACTAGGGCAAGTCACTCTGAGAAAGTGACAAATGAATTGAGACCTGAAGGAATGAAGACCAATTCCACGGGCCCTTCAAATGCACAGAAAATCTGCAGGAGATGGCCTCACAGGGGCAGGGAGGGCAAAGGGGCTGGAGCCCATGGCTCAGTCCCAGCAGGGTCCTCCTCCGCCCCACCCTGGGACGCTCACCACATGAAGTGGCTGCAAGAGTCACCCACACGCTCGGGTTATTTTTTTCCTCTCTCATTTTTTCCAGCTCACATGTTGGAATTGACTTCAGTTAAAAACGCATGTGACAGACTCTATTGTTACACTTACTGCAAGGAAAGGCTGCAAAATTTCAAAATAACTGTCTCCTGGGTGTGTATCTAAAAATGAGAGCCTGTGCCCACCCAAAAGATGTACATGACAATGGCTGTAACGGCCCAAACTGGAAATAACTTACATATGCACCCACAGGAGATTGGACAGGTGGACTGTGGTGCCTTCATTCCACGGAACACCACCCGGCCATGAAACAAGAATGAGTGAGCCACAGCTACACGCAACAGCATGGCAAACCTCACACGGGCAGCAGAAGACACGGGACCCAAAAGAGCACGCCTGGATATTATTTCAAGAACAGGCAAAACTAAACAGTGGCCCTGGAAGCCAGCGATGACCTTTAGGGAAGGAGGACTTTGAGAGGACACAGAGGTCCCAGCGGGGGGCAGGGAATGTTCTCTGCCTCTGTTTGGGTCATGGTCACACCAGTGCTCAGTGCTTAGGGTATACACTCTTTACTGTATGGGAATTAAACCTCATTAAAAAGGCAACTTTTTTTACAAACTGTAATAAGTTGAAGTTTAAAATCACCATAAATAATTTTTAAACTATAATCGAACACAATATGTAAATGTAATAAACAGTAAGTGCTCAGTAAATACTTGGTAAGGGAATGACTGAATGAATAAATGAATGCATAAAGAGCTTAGATCTCAGTGAACACACACACACTCCCTACCCCCAGGACCAGCCACTACAGAGACTCTCAGCAAGACCCTTTACATGTTCAACCCTCAGCTTTCTTATACAAAAAATTGGGCTTAGAATTGTCAATGTGCAAGGTCACCGCCCTCTAGAGCAGGGGTCCTCAAACTTAAACGGGGCCAGTTCACTATCCCTCAGACCATTGCAGGGCTGGACTGCAGGCCCCGGGACGAGTTGGCTGCTAAACAGGATAGTCAGCGGTGGCAAAAACACCCAGTGGGCTGGATAAATGTCCTAGGCGGGCTGCATGTAGCCCATGGGCCGTAGTTTGAGGACGTCTGCTCTAGAGTAACCAGGAATCTGGGGGGAACTGTCTTCCTTGACCAGGTCTTTTGTGTGCCATAAATGGGGGCACTTTGGACACTTGCCCCACCTTGTCTCCCCATCTCCCCTTGGACCAGGACCTCAGAGCCTGGAGGACTGAAAGGCGGCTCAGAGAGTGAGGTCACCTAGAAAGCCAGGCCGGGGAGCCAGGCTGGGCTCAGCCATGCACAGAGGCCTATTGATATCCTCCTCAAGCTCCCAGGGCCGCGGCCAAGGCAAAGCCGGACCCAATTACTCATCAGTCCTGCCTTGACACTGGATGCCCAGTGCGGGGGTGGAGGCAGGGCTGCTGGGGGGCAGCAGGGGGGTACCAGGCTCCCCAGGGCACTCGGGAAGGGATTTTCCACTGGCTCCACGCCAGGGCACCAGGGCACTGGAAGACAGGGTGGTCACCCTGAGCGAGAGGAGCTGGGGCTGGGGAGCAGGCCCGGGGTGGATTCCTCCTGATTCCCCCACACACACAGTTCACTCACAGAGGCTACAGAAAAGCAACCCGGTGGGGCAGAGCCAGCAGGAGTCATGTGTCCCCACTGTGCACCCTCAGAGCAGGGGCCCAGTAAGAGCAGAGTACAAAGCATCAGGAATGATCCAGAAAGGGGACAGCCCAAGCATCCACACCTTGACATTCTCCTCCGTGAGGCCCTTCTCCACCGAGTCTGCCACGTTCTGCCGGATGCGATGCAGGAATGCCTGTGGGAAAGAAGCAGAGAGGTGAGCGTGCACACCTCCCGTTCTCCCCCGGACAGCCCCCCACAGAAGGGTCACAAGTTCAAATGCTAGCTAGTCCCTAGAAGGTGCCACAGTCCAAGGACACGCAGGGAACAAAGGCAAACTTGCTCTGGGAAGTATTGGAATATCCCTCACTCCCACCCAAGCCCCAAATGTTCACTGAGCACCCACCAGGCCTGGCCTTGAGGCAGACCCAGAAGGTACAGACGGGAACCAAGCCCAGCCAGAGCTCAGACCTGCTTCATCACACCCGCGTCACCTCTCAGACTGCAATTCATTTCCACTTTAAATATATATATATATATATGTTTTCTTTTTTACAATTTAACTTCTACATCATAACACATGAAAAGGCTCAAAAGTCAAACATATAAAACGTCAAAAACACAAACAGTCTCCCTTCTTACCCCAGCCCCGACCCCACCCCGCCATGGGAACCACAGCTAGCAGAACCTCTCGGGTATCCTTCCAGGCAATCTACGCACATGCAAACACGCACAAATCCACATCAACACCCATCTATTTCTATTTTCTCCTCTTTTTACACACCATAAAAAACAGCAACAATCATGGGATGCCCTGCACTGGCTTTTCCCACTTAACACAGCTCAGAGCGCTTTCCAGATCACTACCTGGGGAGCAGCCTCGTCCCCCTGACAGACGCCCAGGTTGCTGCTGGATGAATGGGTCACAGTCCTTCCTGCCACTCCTTCTGGGGCCCAGAAACACACACATTTCTCTCCTCTGTGAGACTCAAGAGAGAATGACCAAAAAGAGGGCACACATGCAGAGGACAGGGGCCTTGAGTGCACAGGCATCTGAGGAGGATCCGATATCGCCAGAGGCTGTTTTTTTTGACTGAAGCTAGAAATCAGAATTTTTAAAGCAGTCTCCCAGTTTTTAAGCATTAGTGAAAGAGGCCTCTGTGATTATGAGGAACTGGATTTTAGGGGTTGAACATGAAGTGGGGGAGACCAGCATGGAGAGGTATGGGGGGCCACCAGGGATGAGCCACCTGGAGTGGTGTGGGTGGGGGAACAGAGTAGCAGAAGAAGGAACAGTCGGGGGGGGGTGTCCCACAAACAGGCTGAGGGGACAGGGTGTATGTGGGGGAGCAGAGTCAACACTTGAGAGACATGGAGGACAGTCACCCACAGCATCCTCTGCCTGGTTTGCCCCAATTCCAGGATATGGGACATGATCCCAGGTTAACCTGGCAACAGCCATGTGGAGAAGACTGGGAAAAGAAACCCACACAGTCACAGGGCGACTGTGAACAGAAAGTGGGGGGGCTGTCAATCGTCTGCCCTGCCAAGATCAATTATAGCATGCAGAGTCCAGAGGGAGGGCCGGGTGCAGGCTCATTAAGAGCGTGTCCCATCTGCCCACGCTTGTCTGGGGAGATCTGTGAACAAGCACCTGGAGATAGCAAGGAGAGCCCGAGACAGCACTGGGGTCAGGGAAGCAGGGGCAGGTGGGCAGAGAGGAGGCTGGCCCTCTGTGGACGGCTGTCAGATCCTTTCCCATCACTGGAAAGGTGTCCATGACTCCAAAATAGCATTCCACCTAACGGATCACAGAGAGGGAAGCTGGGGACATAGAAGGTGGCAGCTTTGTCTCTGTCTATACTGAGCGTAGGGCAATCTCAGCCAGACTCAGGGCTCTGAATCCTATCTTTTTGGTGATGACCCCCAAATTGATACTTCTCCTGAAATCCAATCTTCTCTCCAGCTGCAGACACAACATGCCCCCCCCTGCCTCAAACTTAACTCATCCACCATCTACTCCTGATCTTCCTCCAAACCCATACCACCAGAGGACTTCCCCACCTGAGTAATAGCACCCCTGCTTTCCAGGGGCTCCAGATAAAACCCCCAGTCATCCACGACCTCTCTCTTCCCATGATCCACTCCTGACCTGCTGGCTTTACCTGGAAAACATGACCACTTCTCCCCACCTCCATGGCCACCTGCCAGGCCAAACCACAATCCTCTCCTGCCTAGACTAACACTGTCACCTCCTCCTGGTCAACTCTACCCCACCCTCCCAAAAGCCTTTTCTCCACACTTAGATCCAGATGGAACCTTTTAAATAAGTACATCAGAGCCCATCAGTCCACGGCTTTAAACGCTCCACGGCTTCCCAGTGCACTGAAAATCCAAATCCTGCCACAGCCCCTAAGGATCCCACAGCCTTGTCCTTGTTAACTCTGTAATCTCACCTCTCAGCATGCCATCCCTTCAACACTTGAATGATCCTCATTCTAGATCCACCCACCTGTCAAACACACTCCTGTCTCAGGACCTTTGCACGTGCTATTCCTGCAGGATGTTCTCCCCCATCCTACCCTGAGCAGGCTCCTTCTCATCTGTCAGGTCTTAACTTGAATGTCACCTCCTCCAAGAGGGCTTTCTTGTTTTCATACTCTTTCTACCTTCCCATCTTATATAAGCCCATTTGCTAGGTGAGAAAACTGAGCTTAAGCAATCTAAGCACCAGCCCCTAAGGGAAAGGCCAAGGTAAGGGAGCATGGCTAGGATGAAACCTGAACACCCCAATCCGCGAAAAGATTAAAGTCATATATCTTCTTCCTTCCTGCTGTGTGACCCCCGGAAAATGCACTAGCCTCTCTGAGTCTCAGTTTATTCTCCCCAAATAGGGAGATCATAGTAATACTGTGCCTACCTTTCTAATATGATAAAATGAATGGAAACTCCATGAAGGAGGGAACTTGCCTTTCTTATTAACAGCTGTGTATTCTCAGGGCCAATGTAGTGCCTGGCACACAGTAGGTACTCAAAAATCAAAGGAGGGTATGGAATGTGGCTCTTACAGTGCCTGACACCTGGTGAGAGCCTTAATTCAGGCCCTTAGGTAGTCTGCTGATCTTGCTTTTGAAAGGATGGGTGCGGGGAACAGAAACAGGCGTTCCTAGAGAATGTTTTAACAGGACCTGGGTTACAGAGGGGAAGTCGGGTCCCCAGCCTCCCCAGACTGGAGGGAGATGAAGGCAGCCTCGCCCGGCACAGGCAGGGAGGGCAGGAAGCCCGGAGTACTCAACTGGCCTAGATCAGGGCTTCCTGTCCCGGTTTCTTCACACGAGCTGGGCCACCACTATTGTGATGCAACAATGGGAGGCTGGGGCCACCCACAGAGGAACTGCAAACAAGCCAGCATGACAGGCACCATGGGCAGCTTGTGACCCGGAAAGAATGGGCAGGCAGGGGCTCTGGGCCCAGCCTCAGTGCTGCCCAAGCCACGACTGACCAACTGGCTTTTCCAGGCAGCACTGATGTCCTCTGTGCTGCCAGGGGTGGTTAAAGGGACCCTCCAAGGCGTCTCTTTGTCCAAGACTTGACAGCTTTGAAATGCAGAGGTCAAAAGCAGCTCTCATCTCGGAAACCTCCTTTAGACCATTCTCAGGATTTCCAGGGCTGCCTGAGAAACTCTTTCCAGACTAAGAATCTTCGTCCATGCTTAGACCACTTGTCCCCTCATCTCCCCACATTCTACTCGTCTTGTTATAAGGATGACGATGAACTCTATCAAGGATACAGAAAAGTGTAACACAAAACTTAACACACACCCACAAATTCATCCCTGCCCAGCTTTGGCAAATCTTAACATTATGTCAAATTTGCTTGAAACCACTTACAAGAAAAAATTCATCAAGTTTAGGGGAGATACAGGTAGGAAAGGGGCAGGAGGGGGCCTTTTGGAGGGTGCTGGAAACATTCTATATTCTTATCCCTGCCATGGTTACTCAGGTCACATATGCAAAGCCCCATCAGTGCCCCGCTTGAGATTATTTCCCATTATCATGCAGATATCCAACCTCCATTTGGGAAAGGCAGGGAGGAATCATTACACAAAGAGGTAAGCCACCTGGGCACCTTTCCTCCCTGCAAAGGACCCACCACCCAGGCCTCGGACTCCTTATTCCCACGCTTGCCTCTGCCCATCTGCTACGCTCATGCAGTAGAGAATACTGTTCCACATGCTCACACTTCTATAAGCGGCATGCTTTCAGCAACTTGATTTTCTCATGCTATATCACGTCTTCTACATTTACCCAAGCTGATACTCTGCCCTGGGCAGGACCTGACATCAGCCCCTAGCTGTACCCAGAACCATGCCCAGCACCTGCACCTGCATCTCTCGGCCTGAGGGCTCACTCTCGAGAGTAGGGAAGGCTGGATGTGCCAAAGAAGTTAAGGCTGCCTGGGAGACAGAGGACACTGACATGCAAACACAGATGAGGAAACTGAGGCATGCAATAAATGCCATTTCCCTAAGTGTCCCAGCAAGAGGTCCTGGGTCCCACGTGGTCACCTGCTTGATGACACATCCTTCTTGGTGGCTCATTTCTCTTCCCTGCCTCACTCCCCCATTCCCCTCCTGGTGCTTCCTGGGGTGACCTCCCAAGTAAACTACTTGCCTTTGAACCAGTCTCTATAAGTGTCTCTTGGGGAATCTACACTATGACAGACCTCAAATAGTTCCTTTTCTTGATCAGTAGTTAAAATTACAACGCGGTAGCCATCATCGTGCTGCACACATTTATTTCAGCGTCCTCACTGTAAACAAAGCTACAATGAACAGGTCCGGGGGGCTGAGGTGTTAGTTCTTCCAAGTGCATAGCTAGATCTACAGGGTTCAAGTGTGCAAGCTCCCCTAAGTGATATGCAGGCTTCCTGGAGCTCAGGTGTTCAAGGTCCTTTAAGTGTATACTCAAGTCTTCTGGGGCATCAGAAAAGGAATCCCCCCTATACCTACGTCTTCTGGGGCTCTGCTGTGCCCATTCCTCTAGGTGTGCAATGACTGGCTATCGATTAAGGACATGTTCAACTTGGCTAGTTAAAGCCAAATGCCTCTCAACGTGATTGTCCCAACCTACACTCAGATCAGCAATGGATGAGAGTACCCACTGCTCCACACCCCAGAACAAAACACATTCTCTCACTCATTCAGGCAATAAACATTCGCTTATACCTGCAAAATCCCATAAGTTCATTTCAATCCCCTCCACCAGTTTTCAGGGAGTTATCTTGGACTCATTCTATAGACGAGAAAAACTGAGTTTTAGGTGCTGAGCAGCCTAACAGAGGTCACCCAGCCAGAAACCAACAGAACAGAACTTGAACCCAGGACTGTCTGGCTCCTGCTTGCTGCTGGGAGAAGGGGACCTCAGAGTGGCTGCTCACTGGGCAACTGGCTCGAGTGTCTCCATGGTGCATGATTGATTAGTGATGTCTGCCACAGATGTGGGAGGGACAGGGGTAGGAGGATTGGGAGTTTGAGAGCTCCTACTAGACCAAGGAACCCAGAAGGTGAGAGTGGTCTTAGGTCAAATAGCATGCTGGTGACAAAACACAGCTTAGAAC
Source organism: Galago senegalensis (assembly GCA_963575145.1). Classification (NCBI taxonomy): domain Eukaryota; kingdom Metazoa; phylum Chordata; class Mammalia; order Primates; family Galagidae; genus Galago; species Galago senegalensis. Next base: position 33,394 of record CAUYTI010060590.1, on the reverse strand, counting down.
CAGGTCTCCTGAGGTCAGGCCAATCTTGTCCCTGCCCCCCCCCTTGCCTGTGCCCATTGGTTCTCAGCCTAGGGGTGATTTTTGCCTCCCATAAGACTTCTGGCATGTTCTAGAGACATTTTTCATGGTCACAGCTAGAAAGGTGGTACTCCTGGCTTACTGTGGGTAGAGGCAAGGACACTGCTAAACATTCCTCGATGCACAGGGAAGCCCCACAAAGATGTATTTGGCCCCAAACATCAGTAGTCCCAAGGTCGAGAAACCCTCATCTTAAAATAGATTCTTGTTAAAACCTAGAAAAAAATCTAACCCCTTCCATAGCCACAAGACCTTGTCTGATGGGCTCTTCCCACAACACTCGCTCAGCTCCAGCTGCACTGGTCCCCTTAAACACACCAAGCCTTTCCCCTCCTGTCCCCAGGCCTTGGCACTTATTCTTCTCTGCCCACAAAACTTTCCCCCAAGACACTCAATTGGCAGGGGAGAACCCCCTTCACACAGGCCTCCCCTCGGAAGCATATAAAGAAGGATCTCTCTACCCTACAGCAGTCTGAACCCACATATCTCCCACTAAAGTATCAGCTCCCTCGGGGCAGAAGCTGCTTTCACTCATGGCTGTCTCCTCAGCACCTGGAAACGTGCCTGGCAGACAGTAGATGCTCAAGAGCATCTGTGGAGGAAGGGGGAGAGAGAGAGAGAGAGAAAGAGCCTAGAAAAGGCTCCATGAACAAGCTAGTATGGAGTAGGGAGAAGCTACTAGAATAAGATCTTTTTTTTTAGAGCCAGAGTCTTACTTTGTCGCCCTCGGTAGAATGCCATGGTGTCGTAGCATCACAGCTCACAGCAACCTCCAACTCCTGGGCTTAGGCAATTCTCTTGCCTTCGCCTCCTGAGTAGCTGGGACTACAGGTGCCTGCCACAATGCCCAGCTATTTTTTTTGTTGCAGTTTTGGCTGGGGCTGAGCTCGAACCTGCCACCCCCAGTATATGGGGCCGGCGCCCTACTCACTGAACCACAGGCACTGCCCATAAGATCATATTTTTATTTGTTATTATTATTATTATTATTATACCTGCTGCCTTTGAGCCTTATGTGCAAGTGCTGTTCTCAGTGTTTTATTCCCTAAACTATTATTATTGCACTCATTCTACTACAGAGGCGGGAACTGGGACCCAGCACAGTGAAGAGCTTATCTAAAGCCACAGGTTAAGTGGTGGAGCTGAGCCTTGAACCCAGGCATCTTTCCTGGAAACAAGTCCCCAACTTGTGAACAACAAACTGCAGGAGCCTTCAAAACAGGTAGCAGCTGCCCTTAGGAGTGTCCCCGGGGAACAGCCATCTGTCTGGGACCTGTGGCCACAGCCTTGGGAGGATAAATCACTCCCTAGAGATAAAAAGGACAGAAAGAGGCCTTGAAGTCACTCCTTGAGACTGACAAGGGCAACCTGATCTGACTGTGGGGTTGAGGGGCAGCCCTAAGCTGTCCCAAGGACACCCCACCCCCACCCCTGCGCCTTGGCTAGGCTGACCTCACCAGACATATGGCGAAACCTGAGAGGATCAGGGGACCGACTAGGAGCAAAGGGGGCTGGGGGTGGAGCATCCCCAGACCACAGGAAGGACAAAGGCCCCATCCCCAATGTGGTCTGGGCGGCCAGGGGTCCAAAGCATAGAGTCATGGAATGGCAAGGGCCTTGGAATCCAAGTAATAATAATAAAATAGCCATAGCAGAAGAGTGCTTGCCCTAAGCAGTTCTGCAGAGCCCAGAATTTAGGGAAACCCCAATTACACCATGACCCCTTCGGATGCTGAAATCCTATGTTCCATCAATTCAAGTTCTAGGACTTTTTTATCCTATAGAAAAAAATAAATCTCTTGTGTGGCATGAAGATTTAACTTCAGTGTCCCATTTATAATTCCATCACTAGGGGTTTAATTCAATAAATTACTATTTTGACAAAGGAATATCACATTAAAAATGGTTCACACAAGTCCATATGACTTAGCAATTATGAAAAAGGCTGTCGATGTACTAAGAAAAAATCCAGTTCAAGAAGAATATGTAACATATAATCTTTTTGGTTTTTTTTTTTTAAGACAGAGCCTCAAGCTATCCCCCTGGGTAGAGTGCCCTGGCATTACAGCTCACAGCAACCTCCAACTCCTGGGCTCAAGCGAGTCTCTTGCCTCTGCCTCCCAAGTAGCTGGGACCACAGGCGTCCGCCACAACGCCCGGCTATTTTTTGGTTGCAGCCATCATTGTTGTTTGGCGGGTCCCAGCTGGGGATTCGAACCCGCCACCTTAGGTGTATGTGGCTGGCGCCTTAGCCGGTTGAGCTACAGGCGCTGAGCCAATCTTTTTGTTTTTTGAGACAGAGTCTCACTTTGTCCCCCTCAGTAGAGTGCCATGGCATCTTAGCTCACACCAGCCTTAAACTCTTGGGTTTAAGTCACTGTCTTAGCCCCCCAAGTAGCTGGGACTATAGGCACCCACCACAACAGCTGGCTATTTTTAGAGACAGGGGTCTCACTCTAGCTCCAGCTAGTCTCGAACTCGTGAGCTCAGGCAACCCACCTGCCTCAGCCTCCTCCCAGAATGCTAGGATTACAGGCGTGAGCCACCTCGCCTGGCACAATCTCATTTTTGGTTAAATGAATTAAGGAAATACCCTAAACTGTGAGGAAAGTGGCCAAGACTACTACTTGTCCCCCAGTATCTATTCTCTCCCTCTTCTGTAGCCATAGAACTCCAGATTTGAGAATAAAGACTGTGCTTCTCAGCTTTCTTCTAGCCAGATGAGTCAATGGCCACGTGACTTAAGTTTAGACCAGTAGGGTATAAGCAGATGTATTACGTATAAGATCTTGGAAGTATCCTTGGGATGGGCAGAGACATACAGAGATTCTCTTTCTGCTATTCTGCCTTCCTACTAATCGAATCGCAAATGCAATCTTGCACCATGAGGTGGAAGGCATGTGTTGAAGAAGACAGAGCAGCTTATGTCCCTAACAGTGGGGGAGCCAACGTTATCCACCCTAGGTTTGCTGTAATTACACAAGAAGAAAATAAACTTCCATCTCATTTAAGGCACTCTTTTTTTTTTTATTAAATCATAGCTGTGTACATTAACACAATCATGGGGTACAATGTGTTGATTTTACATATTATTTGAAATATTTTCATCAAACTGGTTAACGTAACTTTCACCGCATTTTCTTAGTTATTGTGTTAAGACATTTATATTCTATACCTAGTAACTTTCACATGAACCCTTGTAAGATCCACCATAGGTGTGGCCCTCCCTCCACCTATCCTCCCCCCTCTCCTCCCTCTCCCCTTTTCCCTTTTTCTGCCCTAGAAACGGCCCGCGGGCCACATGCAGCCTGCCTAGGACATTTATCCAGCCCGCCAGGTGTTTTTGTGGCCGCTGCCTGTCCTGCTCAGCAGCTGGCTTGTCCTGGGGCCTGCAGTCCGGCCCTCCAACAGTCTGAGGGAACAGTAAACTGACCCCCTGTTTAAAAAGTTTGTGGACCCCTATTCTAGGGCTATGATTGGGTTATAGCTTTCATAAGAAAGCTATAAATTGGTTTCATAGTAGGGCTGAGAACATTGGATACTTTTTTTTCCATTCTTGAGATACTATGCTAAGAAGAATATGTTCCAGCTCCATCCATGTAAACATGAAGGAGGTAAAGTCTCCATCTTTCTTTAAGGCTGCAGAATATTCCATGGTGTACATAGACCACAATTTATTAATCCATCCATGGGTCGATGGGCACTTGGGCTTCTTCCATGACTTAGCACTTATGAACTGGGCTGCAATAAACATTCTTCATTTAAGGCACTCTTTCTTGGGTTTTATCACAAGTTACTGAACTTGACAGAGTAGAATCATAACTAATTTCAATTTTCTTGTTTCTTCATTTCTTTTTTTTCTCCCTTCATTTCTACAATGAACATGCCACTTTTTAATCAAAAGCCATTTCTTAAACATAAATGTATGGTGTGGCCTAAATGGCCAGACTGTGAAAGTGGAGCCTCCAAAAGAAAGAGGGTTTAGCTGCCACCCCCACCCCCATAGGGTGTGTCTGCCCCAAGGGAAGGGCAAGGCTTTGCAGGGCCAAGGCCACACAGCCTGGGCTTTCTCTTGCCTCTGCCACCTGCTCTGTGTCCTAGACAATGACCTGTCTTTGCCTTAGCTACAACACAGGTAGGTATCATAAAGTGACTGACCTCACAGGCTATGGAGAGGATGACACAAAACATTGTGGCAACACACTTAAGTGGGCTCAGATCCAGCTCTGCCCCTTACCAGTTATCTGACCTGGAGCAGCTTTATTTACTGACCCTCCCCCTCTGCCTTTCCTCTTCCATAAAATGGGGATAAAATGAATACACAGGATTCCAGTAAGAATCACAGCAGCTAACACTTATAACAGAAAGCACTTTGAATGATGCCGGTACCCAGTAAGTGCTCAAGGAACTTTAGCAATTCCCATCCCAAGTTTATAGACCAGCGATCCCCAACCCTTTTGATACCAGGGAACAGTTTCATGAAAGGCAATTTTACCACAGACCTGGGTTGGGAAGAGAGAATAGTCTCAGAATAATTCAAGCCCGTTACATCTCCACCTCAGACCATCAGACATGATATTCTCATAAGGAGTGCACAACCTGGATCCCCCACAGGCACAGGTTTACAGTAGGATTCACGCTCCTATGAGAAGCTAATGTCTTAGCTGATCTGATAGGAGGAGCAGCTCAGGTGGTGATGGGAGCGATAGGGACCAGCTGTAAATACAGATGAAGCTTTGTTCGCTTTGCCCTCCGCTCACGACTTGCTAGGTGGCCCAGTTGCCAACAGGCCACAGACCACTACCAGTCAACAGGTCTCAGGCTCGGGGACCACAGCTATTGAGTGTCTTCAGGGTGTCCAAGCCCTGGTGGAGAGCAACAGAACCCACCATGCTTTCTAAGGAAATCGCTCAGATTGCATCAATCACATTTTAGGGCTTCTACTAATGCACCAAGCATACTCACATCTATCCTACATTATTTTTACTTAATTGTTATTTTTTTTTGCATCCTAAAAACAGCTCTATTCTAGACTGCCTGCGTCCGAGTGTCCTCAGGAGAGATGAGAGGGAAAGGCTGTAAACTGCAGGGAGCCCTACCTCCTCCCTGGCCAGCCATTCACTGCACATGGGCACAGCCCTCCACCCTGCCCCATCCTCCTTGCTGCCACACGTGACCTCAGCGAGGCACCACAGATCTCTGAGTCAATTTCCTCTTCCAAAATTAAGGGGGTAGTCACTGAGGTTTAAGTGAGAAGATGCAGGTGAACACTCTGTAGCTACAGACTTCCTGGAAGAAGTGGTACAGAGGCTGGGCCAGAGAGGCGGGCTGGATGCCAAAAGGAGACAGGAAGTTGCCCGTGATCACAGTCTATGGAAGAAAACGCTCGCCCTCCAAGCACCGTCCATTCCCACAAGTGCTACCCAAGGCCCAGTGTGGCCAGACACCAGCCTAGGAGCTAGAGAAGCATGCACAGCCCTGACCCCACCATGGAAGGCTTTATTCATTCCAGCATCCATCCATTCATTTGACAAATGCTTACCGCACACCTACTATGCGCCAAGAGCTATGCTGGGAGCCAACTACACAACAGCAATTGGACAATCACATGGAATTCCTACCTTCACAACGCAGCAGCACAGACATGCTATAAATTGATTATAAAATAGAACGGCAAGTAGGAATGAGTTCTGTGAAGGAAAATAAAGCAAAATGTGAAAAAAGAGAGGGGCAGGGTAGAGGAGCTATTTCACAGAGATGCTCAGGGAAAGCCTCTTGAATAAGATGGTATCGGAGCAGACACAGGACCAAAGTGATGAAACAGCTTTGCAGGTGTCTGAAGAAATGGCCTCCTAGGCAGAGGGCACAGCAGTGCAAAGGCCCTGAGGCCCGCTCAGTCCTCCTACAGCAACCCTATCTAAAATGTCTGTCCCTGCTCCTGCTCTGTTTTCTTCACAGCACCTGTCACCAAGGACATTATCTGTGTTTATTTATCAGTCTATTGTCCATCTGGCTCACCCAAATGTCACCAACAGGGGAGCAGGGATCAGACCCAGCACATAGCAGACTCTTGGTAAGTGTGAGTTTAGTTGATGGTGGTGGTGACGCCCCCACCCCCCATGCAGCTTCTAGGCCCTGATAAAAGGTGCTCAGTTCTCACCCAGTCCTACCCCAGCCCCCATCACGGAGGAAGTTGAAGCAGAAAACAAGTTGCAACAACCTGTTTATGAACAGGCCTGATGCAACAGGTAGGGGGAGGTACGGGGGCCACAGAGGGGAAGCCAACACTCACCCCCACAGCCCTCACCAAAGGGGCTGGGCCCTGCCTGCAATCCTGAACTCACCAACAGGCTATTCCTTCACCAAATTCACCCAGTGCCTCCTCCCACTACAGAGCTATCTCATGGATCTCAAACTCGTGGCACACAGACATGTTTAGTTTGGCCTCCAGAAGGCTTTGAGAAAATTCAGCCCTGAGTTTAAATATCAAATTGCCCATTAAAATCCCAAGTCCCAGCTCCTTTTGTAAAAACCGACAATGTTCTCTAATGCCTACAGAGCTGCAGGTGGCTATAGCAGAATGGCAGCTACCACCTTTACCCAGGGTGAACACTCATCTGTTTTCCACCCCCAAACCTACCGCTGCACTCGTCTTCCTGCCTGGCCCTGAGTGTGAGATTCCTGTCTTAGACAAAAGCATGGCAAACACAGCACCTGCCATTTCATCTTTACCCTCATCCAGGGCAGACATCACTAATGGAGCACAGATCTTTTTCCTGCTGAAGATTCCTCCACGTTGTTCAGAACATACCTCCCTTCATTGTTGACACATACACCCATAATATGGTCAGAAATCCTTCCTCTTCCAATCCCAGCCTCTCTCTGCTCCTTTGGGCCCCTCAGCTGTTTTTGCCCCCTGAAAAATGAGCTCATCAGAGTAGGAACTCTCAACCTTGGAACTTTGACATTTAAGCAGATAATTCCTTGCTTTGAGGGCCACCCTATGCAAATGTTCAGCAGCTCCCCTACCTTTTACCCACTAGATACCAAGAGCAACCTTCTGCCTCAATAGCTGTCACAATCAAAAATGTCTCCAGACATTGCCCAATGCACCCTAGGGGGAAAAAAATCACCCCTGGCTGACAACCACTGCATTATAGCAAAGTTAAGAAAATGGACTCTGAACCAAGGACTTTGGGTTCAAATCCCAGCTCAGCCATTTGCTGGCTGTGTGACCCTAGGCAGCCTCTCTGTGTCTCTCTATGAAATGGGGATATATAAAAATGGCACCTGACTGCTCATGGGTATGGAATTTCTTCCTGGGGTGATGACAATGTCCTTAGATGGTGGTGATAGTAACAAAACATTGTGATAATACTAAAAACCATCAAATTGCACACCTGAAATGGGTAAATTATACAGTCAGATGTGACTTATATCTCAAGAAGCTGTTAACACCAAGAAAAAAAGGTAACTGTGTGTCGCAGGGGTATTGTGAGAATTTGGTGAGTTGGGATAAAGTACATTAGTGAGCCCCTGGGCCCAGCACCACCAGCACCAGCCCTTGCCCATCTGGGGCCTGCATGAGCAGGCAGCTGGGGGGGAAACCCTAAAGTGATCGAGACAGAGGTGGCTGGGAACAGGCCCAGCTTCGGGTGGTATTTCCCGCCGGAATGTCATGGACAAAGAGAACCAAGTCACTCAGGGGCCCCAGGATGCAGGGTGGAGCGGCTGGACGTCCTGGGGTCCCTGTGCCTGTCTGCAGCAGGACAATGGGTGGAATGTGGGCTCCTCTCCACGGGGCTGACACTTGACATCTGAAGACAATGACTTTCAAGAGTTTTTGTTTTTTCCTCAATCTGACTTTTTTTCCATGTCCCCAAACAATTGTTCCTGGGGCTGGCGGGTGAGCAGCCCCCCCACCCTACCCCTTTAGCTTATGGAGGATTGTATTTGGAGAGTCAGGAAACAATGCACAAAAGTGAGAGAATGTAAAAATAGTGGCATTCAGGGAACGGGCCAGGGAGGGAGGTGCAGACACAGAGGTTTCCTAGGGTTTATTTTTCCCAGCGCCTGCTCAGGCCCCAGGGAGGGAATTCAGGCATTTGAGAGGCTGCCAACAGCAGGGCCAGGCTCAGGAGCACAGACTTTTGCTGCTCAGCTGCAGCTTGGGGTCTTAAATTTAGGAAGGGTCAGTTATGTACCCAAGGCTTCCCATACATTATCTCTACCCAGATAGCCTCACCTCCATTTTACAGAAGAGGAGACCAAGGTTCTCAGTGGCCAAAGCAACAGCCTCAGAGCACGCAGCTAAGTGAACAGAGCTGGGATCTGACCTCATGAGAGTCCAGGTGCTAACCTTCTGCCACATCAACTGGACTTGTGCCCTCAGCTTCCCTCACCTCCTACCCATTCCCCACTTATGATGGGGCCACACCACTAATGTGGTCTCCCCTAAGCTTCATGAGGGAAAGTATCTTTGTCCCCAGGGTCCAGCATTGTGCCAGGCCTTCTAGGCCAAAGAGAAGGGAGGGAGATCTTGCAGGGAGAATGGCAAGACAGAAGGGACCTGGAGCCTGCAGATATCTGGGGCCTTCAGAGAGGACTCCACAGCTTTTGACCACTCTGGTGGGTTGAATAATGACCCTCCAAGGCATTCACATTCTAATCCCTGGAACCTGTGAATACATCACCTCTCAAGGCAAAAGGGACTGTGCAGACGGGACTATGGTAATGGTCCTGAAATGGGAGAGATTATCCTGGACTATCCAGGCGAGCCCAGTATAAGCACAAGGATCCTTCAAAGTAAAAAAGGGAAGTAGGAGAACAAGGGTCTGAATCAGAGAAAGACTGGAAGATGCCTTGCTGCTGGCTGGAAGAGGGAAGGGGCCGCAAGCCAAAGAATGCAAGGCCAAGAAGCTGGAGAAGAAAGGAAATAAATCTCCCCAAGAGCCTCCGGCAAGAACATAGTCATGCCAACACCTTGATTTCAGCCCCTTAAGACTTGTTGCAAAGTTCCAACTCCAGAATTGTTAAGATAATAAATGTGCACTGCTTTAAGCCAACAAGCATGGAATGATCTATTACAGCAGCCATAGGAAACTAATATACCTGCTAGATTTATGTAGAAAACTAAATCTCCATCACATCTCTGTTAACTATAGCCAAACAAAACCCTGATACTCCATTATTGTTATTATTAACACAAAACAGATATTATTGTGAAGTATAGCTATACATTTCATACCCTATTTGGCATGTATTTAGTAAGCCTTCTTTCCCCACCCCCAACAATCTTTATTAACAAAAACCCATTAAGGACAGATGGTCTAATAATAATTTGTATGATAATTATAATAATTAACTATCCTTTACTATCCAGATCTATTCAGTTCCTGAGTGTAGAAGGCAAGAAGCTTTCTAGTAAGATCAGGATGCTAAGGTGCCATAACTATATGACACCAGGTTTCCAATGGCGTATGGACACAAGTACCAGCTACAGCACATATTAAGTGTTTTCCTCATGCCAATGCCAGGGGTATAGTTGGAGGTGACTGCTATGCCCCCATTTCACAGACAAGAAAATTGCTATTTCTCATGAAAAGAAAACACGAGTTATTTGTTTGAGGTCACGCAGAGAGAAACGGCAGAGCCAGGATGAAGCACAGGCCTGTAGGGCTCCAGATCAAGTTCTCTCCAGGGGGACCATACTGCCTATAGGGTTCAAAAGTCAGGAGAAATTAGTTAGGAGTTGGGGAGTAGTGTGGCCTAGTGGGAGAACCAGGAGTCCAGGAGGTCTCGATCATGGAGGCATCCCTGACTAGAGTAATGCCAGGGATCATCACAAGATGCAAACATGGTCACCTGCCACCCTGCCCTGCCCATCAGCCACTCCCTGCTGCTCCAAAACTACCATCAAAACCAACCTCAAAACCAACCTACCAGACTATTGTGGCCAGCACTGCCAACAGACTCCTGAGCTATTCCTCAAACAAGTAGAGCTTGCTCCTGCCTCCCAACTCTCGCACATCCTCCTACCCTGTCCAAGGTCTGTCCAAGGTCTATCAGGGCTCCGTACTTAGCACTACCGCAGCTGTATCTTAACCTTGATTCAAGTGATCACTCAATCAACAGCAGTCATCCCCAAGTGACTGAAATCTGTCAGAGGTCCCAACTCATCCCAGTTTTAATCCTCTTTCATTCACACTCCTTTATTCAGTTACAGTCCTGCACTTAGTACCCAGGTGCCTGATATTCAATGCATTTGGGATTGGTGGAAGGAAGGGAGGGAGGGAGGGAGGGAAGGAGGGAGGGAGGATGGAAGGAAAAGTGGGTAGGTGGGTGGATGAATGGATGGATGGATGGAAAGGTGGGTGAGTGGGTGGGTGGGTGGGTGAATGGATGGATGGATGGATGGAAGGGCGGGTGGGTGGATGAATGGATGCATGGATGGATGGAAAGGTGGGTGAGTGGGTGGGTGGGTGAATGGATGGATGGATGGAACGGTAGGTAGCTGGGTGGGTGGATGGAAGGAAGGATGGAAGGGTAGATGGATGGAAGGAACAGAGAGAAGGAGCTGCTCCTGTTTCTCTGGGGCGCAGCTTCCTCTCCTGTGAGATAGGTCCTATAAAACAGTGTAACCTTCAAGGAGTACCATGAGGATTATAAGAAATGTTACACATTAGCTGGATGATTCCTGGCAAATGATTTCTCCGGAGCCTCAGTTTCCCCATCTGCACAATGAGACTAACTCAAGTGTCTGTCGCTTAGGACCTGCTGACCTGCTGCCAAATGTAGCCCCCCACAGACTCACTGTGTGACCCCAGGGAAGCCGGTCCCATGAGCCATCCTCTGTTCCCTCTTCTGTGCAACAGGGAAGAGGGGTCGGGTGAGAGGCTCCCCCAGGAGCTCTAGGGCTAGGGGTGAGGCCCACACATTCTAACCACCCTCATCCCCTGTCTTCCAGTCAGATCACTAATAACCAGCCCCACCACAGACTGTGACAGGTCACCAAGTATTCCACAACGGAGCCTTTCAACAGCATCTTCCCTGAGGGACTCAACCATGGGTCCAGGACCCCCAGAAGGGAAGGGTGAGAAGGCCAGCAAAGGGTCACCAAGATGTCTCTCCCAAATAAGGGCCCTAAAGAGGTGACAACTGAGAGCTGGAGATGGGGTCGTTCTGGTGACAGACAAGCCGGTTCTAGGACCCACCCACCAACAGGGGAGAGTACAGTTTCCACCTCCCTCAGAAGATGAAACCGATAATGCATCTCAGCTTCAGCGTCATACCGGAGTGAAACGCCAGCACTCACATTCGCATCACTGACAGTATTTGTATCTGTCAGTGCATCATGATCAAAGAACCTCCCTCCAACACAGAAACCACACTGTACTTTCCTGACATTTCTCTGAAACTACATGCCTCACTCCGCTCCAATCACACTGGCTGGCCTGCCTTCCTGAGGACACCCCAGGCTTATTCCCACCCCAGGGCCTTTGCACACGCTACCCTCCCCCATCATCACAGCCCTGGGAGCCTACCCTGACCACCCTGGCTAAAGTGGCCTCCCGCCAGCCTCACCCTGTCATTCTCTGCCCTGACACCCCATTTCAATTCCCTGTACAGCGGGTGTCACAACCCGAATGTTATTTTGTGCTTCTTACTAGTTTAGTGTTCTCTCCCGGGGCTGCCAGCTCCATAAGGGTAGGGCTTTCTGTCCAGTTTACCACGGTACCCACAGCATTTAGAGTGAGGCAGGGCAGATAAAAGATGCTCAGCAAATACTTATCGAGAGAACCAAGGAGGGGACATTCCATTTCTGCATCAGTGATGCAGGATAAACAAGAGCCTCTGCCTCTCGGGGTCCTTCTGAGGATGAAAGGAAACATCACGTGGCACAGGAAGTGCTTAACACGAGGAAGGGAACACCACAAACATTCAGATTCCAAAAGTCACCAGTGACCGTCAGCAGGAGAACAGACAAATCATGGTGCGTTCACACAATGGGACAGAACTCAGCATCGAAAGAAAGATCGCCGATGCACGTGGCAACCTGGATGCATCTCAAAAACACACCCAAGAGAAAGGGGCCAGACAGAAAAGGCTGTGACCCCTGCGACCACAGCCTCCAAGATCAAACACCAGAGAGACCCCTCTTTGATGACAGAGGTTAGAAAACTCATCCCTCAGGGCTAGGTACTGACCCCTCGGGCAGAGAATGTTCTAGATCTCCACCTGATGGTGATGCACAGGTAACTACTGATAGAACTGCGCACATCTTAAACTTGTGGGCTTCACTGTAACTATCCTATAGATCCTTCTATAATTTTTATAGTTATCTATAAAAATTTTTTTCCAGCAAAGCGATTAAAAGGGGATGTCACTGTCTACCCTGGTCTGACCACCCGCACATGCACAGGCTGCTCCAACTCGAGCCCTGACAGCCAATAGGGGGACCCAGGCCCTATACCCATGAGCCCCTGGCTTCCGTGGGGCCCGCTGCCAAAGAGATAAGCCTGCCCCACCAAATACACATACCCTCATTGCCTCCCTAGCCCAGCTTCTGAGAAGATTCAGGAACAGGAAACCCCTGTCTGCTCTCAGCTTCTGAAACAACAAGGTTGGAGGTAGTAGTTCAACAGAGGGGGAGGCAGGGGCTTCCCCGCTGGATGAGACATGCTTTGTCTGTCTACAGGTGTCCCCTCCCCACCACGGGCCCAGGGACACCCACAAACATCCACTTTATAGCTATGGATGGAGCACCTCCAGGATCCCGGCACCAGGCCAGGCATGGGCATGCCCCATACACCAAAGGCAAAGCCATTGCGAGTCACTTCCCTCTTTAAACTCTCCTTTAAACAGAAGTTGCCAGTGACAAAGTAAAGCTATACTCCTCTCCATAGTCTTTACAGGCCCCCATGACTCGCCTCCTCCTTCCCAGACTCCTGTCTGCCTCATCTCCTCCCAGGATGTTCCAGGAACACACAGGGCAGGCTCCTGCCACAGGGCCTTTACACTGGCTGTCCCTGATACCTGGAGCACCCATTACCATGGACCCGCGTGATTCATTTCCTCCCCTCCTTCGGGTCTTTGTTCAAAGGTCACCCCCTCAGTACTGAAACCTGCCACATCCACCCAGCAGCACCCAGCCCCCACCTTCCTTCATTCCTTTCCGCAGCACTTATCACCTGCTAACACTACACGTTTCTTATTTACTATCTTCACGGTCCATCTTCACTGTAAACATGAGAGAGACATCTGTCCATCCTGTGCACTGCTGTATCATCAAGGTCTGGATACAGCAGGTGCTCAGTAAATTACTTGTAGGCCCAAAGAGGTCAACCTGAGGTTTACCGCAGGATTAACTTTCTTACAAATTTCTGTATCATTTCAATTTTCTGCTAAGAATGTATGTTAACTTGACGATTTAAAAGGCACGCAATTATAAATCTGGTTTTAAAAGCCAAGTCGAGCCATCTCTAGGACAGTGGGTCTGATGCCCAAAAGTTGGGCATGAGAATTACTTTGAGCTTTTCTGAAAACACACCTGCCCAGGAGGTATACCAGGAAATTCTAATCTGACTCAAGAGGCCTAGGAAAGCCAGGGAATCTGCTTTTATAAAAGCTCCCAGGTAACTCTGAAGGGTTTGAGTGAGCACAAGGAACTGGGAGTAGCCAGCTGGGCGCAGGTGGGCAGATGGGCAGGTAGGCAGGGAGGGATGCTCAGAGGACAAAGTCAGGGACAACCTTGAGCATGACCTTGACAAACAGGCAAGATCTGGCTAAGCAGAAATGAGAAAGAAAGTGTATCAGGATTTGCAAACCTTAAGAAGGGGCTGCAGCAGATATCACCTGTTGGCATCACCTGGGGCACTAGGTAAAAATGCTGACTCCTGGCCCTGGTATCTTTGGGGCCTTTAGTGCAGTGGGACCAGGAGGAACCTGGGCATCTGCCTTTCAATATGTGCCTGAGATGAGCAGCAGGTTTAGGAAGTGCAGGCTGAGCCTGATCTCCTGGTGTGAGTTGCCTTTCTCCTGGTGCATAGTTGCCTTTCAATGTGAAAATTAATAAAATCACAGTAGGAACACTGGAACTCACGCATTCCAACAGCACCCACTGTTAATATTTCAGTGTGTCACCTTCACTGGTTTGTCCTGTGCAGTTTCAGGCACAGCTGTCACCACAGGAGGTTTGTAATTTGGCATGTCACCTTCCCACTCGTCTGCAGTGGCTGAGGAAATGGGTGTGGTTCACGCACCTCATCGTTTCCCCTTTTCGGGACCTTTAGGTTGTTTCCAATTCTGAGTGCTCAGTAGCGGTGCTTCCGTGAACAGCCTGGTAATAAAAACATCTGGGGTTTTTTTTTCCCCCAGGCTTAGGAATTTTTTCAGAAGTGGATTCTGTGCAGTTCCAGGAGAATCTCTGCTTTGGAGGTTCTTGCTGTCTCTGCTAACTGTCCTGCCAAGGCTTCATCCCTATTTACTGGCCAAAACGATGCCACAGGCAATAAGCTGAGCCTCACGGGCAGCCCCACGGCCAGACAGAGAGGAACCTGAGGCCCAAGGAGCATCGTGGCCAATGCTTACTGTGACTTATCACCTGCTGGGCACTGTGCAAAGCACTTTGTCCACATCAACTCACATAATCCTCTCCCTGACCCTGTGAGCTGGGTGTGATGCCATGCACCAGTATACAGCAAGCACTCAGCAAGTACATTTTGTCAGCATTATCACCTGCACTGATTTTCCTATAAAAATGATTTGTCCAAACACATCCCTGAGCAAAGCAAAACTCAGATTCTAGAAATCTGGGTCAAATCTCAAGTGGCACAGTTATGGCCCTACAGGGTGCTGACACCCACAAGAAGGGACAAGAGAAGTCACCAATCCATAGCCTTTGGGAGAGCTGCTTCCAACGATGAGGCCAGCACTTGTCCCTATGACACTGGGTGGCACATATTCCTGGCCATGGCTGGACCCTGCCTGCACAAGACATGCCCCGGGGGCCAAGGCCTCAGAACTACAGCAGAGAACAGATGATTGAATGAAGACATGAGTCTGCAGCTATATCAGTGGGAGAGGCAGGCCCACAGGAGGATGGCACCCTAGGACCCCAAATATTGCTCCAGCCACCAACCATGGGACACAGACCCCAAACAAATATCCCAGTTCCCTTTTTTTCTTTGAGGAACTTCCTACCACATCAAGCTGAAAAGGAAGCCAGCAACCCAGCGGGAGGAAAGGGGGCAGCAAAACAAATCATTTTATGTCTGCTCAGGAAAGAGGAAGAGGCAGCCGGGGCTGGTTCTGTCCACTGTCATCCAGCCAGGATGGCCATGTGGCCAAGTGCCAAGGGCGACAGAGACGTCGTCTGGAGAAATGAAGCAAGTTTCCTCTGGGACTTTGTATCCATGGGAAAGTCACTAGCTTCGCTGGCCTCAGTTTTCCTCATCTGTTCGATAGGCGATCTGTTTGATAGCATCTAACTTGAGAGCTACAGTGAAGATTTACATAAGAGAAGACCTGTACTATTCTAGCCCAGGGGGTAGCACACAGTAGGTGCTTACAAAATGCCCACAACAATTATGAACTTCAAGGTTCTCATCCTGGCATCTGGCAACCACATCCTACCAAAGCCTCCTCCAGCAGAGCTGGGGCCCTGCTCAGTGGCCTCCAAGTGCCTAATACTAAGCTGTGTCTTGACCACCCCCAACCACATGATACGGCAGCAACAAATCAGACACAGAAAGGCAAGTAATGCTCAGGGATAGAACCTTTCTGCACTTATTTGTTCATCTATTCATTCATTCATTTATTTAGAGACTTAGTCTTACTCTGTTACCCAGGCTAGAGTGCTGTGGCATCAGCCTAGCTCACAGCAACCTCAAATTCTTGGGTTCAAGTGATCCTCCTGCCTCAGCCTCCCAAATACTGGGACTACAGGCACTCATCCCAACACCCAGTTAATCTTTCTATTTTTAGTAGAGATGGGGTCTCACTCTTGCTCAAGCTGTTCTTGAATTCCTAAGCTCAAGAGATCCTCTCACTCCAGCTTCCCAAAGTGCCAGAACTACAGGAGCCAGCCACTGAGCCAGGCCTATTTGTTCATTCAACAAGTATCTATTGAGAAGGTGACATATGAGCTGAGACCTAAAGGAAGCGGGAAGTAAGATGCATACACCTGGGAAAGGCTGTTCCAGACAGCAAGAGGAGCACGTGCAAAAGAACTGGGGCAGGAGGGAGCCTGGTGTATTGAAACAGTGAGGAAACCAGCGAGGCTGAATCAGAGGGAGCAAAGGGGAGAAATAGGAGGAAGTGAGGTGACAGACTCAACAAGGAGCCAGAATGTTCAACACCCTATGGGCCACTGAAGGATCTTCCACTATTTTCTGGGTAAGGTGGGAGCCATGGAAGGTTTTGAGCAGGGGAAGGACAGAATGTGACCTGAGTTCTAAAAGGGCCACGCAGCTCTCTGTGAATAATGGACCCCAGTAAGAGAGTCCACCAGGAGGATCCTGCCACCATCTAGCAGGAGATGATGGTGGACTCGACCAGGATGGTGGTGAGCAGGGGTCAGATTCTAGAAATATTTGGATGTGCACAGCCCACGGGATTTGCTGAGAGACAGGATGTGGAGGAGGAAAGAGGGAAGTCAAGGCTGATTCCTCGGTTTCTGGCCTCCACTACTGGTAGAATGGAGGTCACTTTTACTGAGACAGGAAAGGCTGTGGTTTGAGGGGTGGGGATAGAATAAGAGTTCAATCTGGGGTATTTTAAATCTCTGCTCTCATGCAAGCCAGTCTGTTGAGGGAGACAGACCTTCAGTCAGAAAACCCTTGCACAATGTAGATTCAACTGCACTCATGCTGAGGGCTGGATGAGGTGATTCAGGCAGGGCATTCAGGGAAGGCTGCCTGGAAGAGGCACATCGGAGTGAAGTACAAAGCACTGAGGAGCCAGGCCAAGTGGCAGAAGTGAAAAGGTTGCCGCCTCTGTGTGTCCCCCACTTTCCTCATCACTTCACCCTCCCACCTCATGCCCAGTGGGGAGAGCCCAAGAAGAAGGCAGTGTGGCTTCCAAGGTTAGGAGATCTGCAGTCAGAAAGACACAAGTTCAAATCCCAGACCCATCCCCTTCCTGCTGTGTGGTCTAGACTTGGTGACTTCACCTCTCTCTGCCTCTACCTCCTTATGCCTAAAACAGGGTGATTCTAGCAACTTTGTGGGGTCACATGAAGCTCTAGAAACCCAGAGAGACGTCCCACGACCACCACCACCAGACTGAGTGAGAAGCTACTTTGTCAGGGAAGCTGGAAGGAGACAGGCATGGAGTGGCGGGATCCACAGGGCTAAAACCACAGCCAGGCCACAGGGTCCAGGGCAAGACTCTGTTCTCTCCAGGCCCTGGCCAAGGGCACAGAAGCCTTGTGGGGATTTTCCACCGTTTCAAAATAGGAACTCCATGAACACACGCAGCCTCCAGCTTGCCATAGGGTGGGGGTATTTTTCCAGATTAAGGCTGAATTCAGCATTCAACAGCTGTGCAAGATGGCAGGGGCCACTGCCCTCTGGAACCTACTCTTCTCACCAGCTTTGGGGAGCCGGCTACCAGCTATCTGGCTGCTCTCACACCAGCTTCTACCCGCAGAACACACCTGCTTCTGCTGGGATCCGTGCATTCTCCTACTCAACAGATGAGTATTCAGCACCTACTAAGGGCCAGCACTATCATGGGCCCTGAGAATAGAATATGAACAAAGAGACGAAGCTGCCGACGTTCTAGAGTGGTGGGGATAGCTTAGATACAGGCAATTAACAGAAATGTACTGGGTAAGCATTAAGAAGAAACTCAAGGAAGAAGGGGGGAGATGAAGTAGGGAGATGGGTGCTACTTTAAGCACAGTGGGCACTGGCAGCACCCATAGCTCAGTGGGTAGGGCACTGGCGTCATATACAGCCCGGGCCAGCTAAACAATGACAACTGCAACAACAACAACAAAAAATAGCTGGGCATTGTGGCAGGTGCCTGTAGTCCCAGCTACTTGGGAGGCTGAGGCAAGAGAACCACTTAAGCCCAGGAGTTTGAGGTTGCTATGAGCTGTGACACCATGGCACTCTACCTAGGGCGACATAGTGAGACTCTGTCTCAAAACAAAACAAAACAAAACACAGTGGCCAGGAAAGACCTCTCTGATCAGCGGACATCCAGCTGAGATCCGGATGCAGTGAGGAAGCCCCAGGATACCGGGGACAGCATAGCCCACGCCGTGGACAGCAAATCCAAAGGCCCCATGGTACAGGCCTATGTGGTGCATCTGAGGACAGCAAGGGGAACAGCATGGCTGGAGCAGAGCCAGTGGGCAGGACTAGAAAAAGTGAGCCAGGCAGGGGGTCTCAAGGATACGGGCAGAGAGGTACCCTGGGACCAGGTGATGCAGGCAAAGGAGCTGTGATTCTGTTCTTTCTGCACACAGGGGGCAGGGCCTGAGGAAGGAGGATCGGGGAAGCTGAGCCAGGGAGGGAGAATGCAGCCCCGTCCACCCAGGGCAGTACAGAGGACTCCAAGGTCTAATTAGGCCCTCTCCTTGCCTCCCTGAGCCTCATTTGTCCCCATCTGTAAAGTGGAGACACAAGTCCTCCCCAGCTTCCTGTTTAATAAGGGGTTTAATAAGTAGCACGTGTGGCTGATGCAGTGAAGCTGCAGTCTGGGTCATCCTGGACCCCAACCTCAAGGCTACTCTGGCTCCATCATCCCAGGAGCCTCCCAGGTCCCAATGTCTACTCTAACAGAAACACTTGGTCCCCAGGGATCCAGCCCCCTCAGATAGCCCCAAGCAGGCTCTCTGAGAGCCAAGGTGTCCGAGGAGGAGGCACCTGGCAACCAGACGCCTGCCTAGCAACAGTGTGATGGGATGGCAGTTGGACTCCATGGCAACCAGCAGCTGGGGCCAGGAGGCCATGCAGGGCTGGGGGAGGGGGTGGTCCACGGGAAGGTGAAAAGGGTTCCCAGGCTCCTCTCCAAAGCAGCATGATTCACAGGCCCTCAGAAAACCCAGCAGGTCCTAAATTCCAGGGCACTGCTCCTAGGATTAGGGACCCAGGCTTCCCTACCCACCTAGAAACTGCCCAGTGCTGGGCCCCTGAGTGGTTCATTTTGCTTCCCTGGTCACTCAGCCTCCTTTCCAGGAAGGAAGATGAATGTCTACCATGCAGGGACACATTAGAATTCAGCGTTAATATGAAAAAATAAGAAGAGTATTGAATAATAAATAAGAAGCACTTATTCTGTGCCGGGCTGTGCTACATATTCTATGTGCCATTATCTCATTTAATCCTCCCAAAAACCTCGAGGAAGGTAATGTTATTATTAATCCCATTTTACAGATGAGAAAACTGAGGCACTGAAAGGTAAAATGTCATATACACAGCAAAGTGGCAAAGTAAGAGAGAGTGACCACCATGCCGGGCTCCATAACCATGCTGTCCTCCTGCCTGTGACATGTGAAGAGTCTGAGGTGCTCCTCTCACCTCTTGGTCCAGTCAAAAAGTATTTCAACTCTACCAATAATAATAACAATAATAATAGGCCAGGGCAGTGGCTCACACCTATAATCCTAGAACTCTGAGAGGCTGAGTTCAAGACCAGCCTGAGCAAGAGTGAGACTTTGTCTCTAAAACAAACTGGGTGTAGTGGGTGCCTGTAGTCCCAGCTACTAGGGAGGCTGAGGCAAGAAGATTGCTTGGCCCAGGAGTTTGAAGTTGCTGTGAGCTAGGTCACTATGGCACTCTACCCAGGGTGACAAAGTGAGACTCTGTCTCAAAAAAAAAAAAAAAGCAGCTCCAATTTGGTACCAAGATGAGACCAGCCTGTCCCAGTTTGCCAGGCAGGAGTACAACTAGATCTCTGTTTTCCAAGAGAAACTGGAAACCTAGATTTTTGTGACCATTTCCCAGCTTTTAAAGTCTTATGCTATCTAATTTTAAAACATAGATGGAAAGGCCGAGAAACTACAACAGCTAAAACAATTTTGAAAAAGCATAATGTCAGAGGATTCACATTACCCAATTTTAAGTATTCCTATAAAGTTACAATAATTATGACCACCGGGTAAAGGGAGACACATAGATCACTGGAACACAAAGGAGAGCCCCAAAACAGACCAATACAAACACAGCCATTTCAGTGCTTTTTTTTTTTTTGACACAGAGTCTCATTATGTCACCCAGGCTGTCATGCAGCAGCACAGGCATAGCTAATTGTAACCTCAAACTCTTGGACTCAAGTGATCTTCCTGCCTCAGCCTCCCAAGTAGCTGAGACTACACACACACACTACCATGCTCAGCTAATTTTTTAAAAAAAATTTTTTAGAGATGGGGTCTTGCTATGTGGCCCAGGCTGCCATTTGATTTTTATAAAGGTGCAAAGGCAATCCAATAAAGAAAGGTTAGTCTCTTTAATAGACAAAGTGTGGAACATCCAAGCAATGGAATACTACTCAGCGATGAAAAGGAACAAGCGTCGGATATGCATGTCACAGACGACTCTCAAAGGCTTTATGCTGAGTCGAAGAAGCCGGTCTCAAAAGGTTGCACACTGTAGGAACGCGTTTATACAGAGTGTGTATGTCCTAGAAGAGGCAAAACCATAGGGACAGAAAAGAGATGAGAGATTGTCAGGGCCGACAGTGTGACTACCACGTAGCAGCACACAGAGTTTGGGGGATGATGAAGCCCTTTAATAGCCAGATTTGGTGGCAGGTACATGACTCTACACCTGTGTTAAAACTCACAAAACTCTAAGCCGCCCAAAAAAGTCATTTTTTTACCTTATGTAAACTCTAAAAAATCTTTTAAAAATCTCACACTGAGTATCAGTCTGGACACTGGGATTTTTTTTTACTACATACACAGAAAGATACAGAAATAAACACAGATGTGTGTGCAAGCATGAATTAGCGTGTGTGTTTCCAGCTGCAGTGGCATCGGTAGCAATGACCGTATCCAGCGCCCAGATCTAGGTTTCTAAATACAGTCGTCCAATAAAAAAACTACGGCTCCTTAGAGAACTGGTTGATCCCAGGGCAGGGGCAAGGAAAATACAAAATGAGCCGGGGATATCTTGTGGTGCCAGGAAATCGAGAACTGCTCAGAAGAAAGAGACAGAAAAAAAAAAAAAAAACAACAGATGCGCAGGTGTCAAAAGGACACAGGGATCAACCGGAAGGGATTCCTAATCGCCAGAGTCGGGACAACGTGAACAACAAAATAATGACAGCACTGGCTTGTGACAATATAAATAACTGAATGAATAAATGGGGGAGAGTTCTTTCCTACAGATGAGGTTTAATTAATAAAAGAAGAAGGAACGAAGGAACTAAGAAGGCCCCATTAGAACCCCACAGTAAGGGCTGGCACGGGCAAGCCCCAGTGATGGATGCGAAAATGAGCGAGCAAAGGTTTAAACAGAAGCAGGACATCTCCACGGGCCCAAAGAATCTCTCCCAAAATATCTAGTCATTACAAAGGGAAAACGAAGAAAGTAGCTTTACTATACAGAATTGTGGCTTTCACCATCTTAGCTGAGTGTCCACATTTCCCCTAGCACGTATCGACATCACATACCCCCCCACCCCCAAATAAGATGCTCAGGGGGGAAATATAGTCATTCCTAGAATACTCTAACCCAGCCTAACCTCAAACCTGAAGTGGGGGCAGCCTACAAAAACCTGACCCGGACTCTTCAAAAGCATCAAGGTCACAAAAGACAAGGAAAGACTGAGGAATTCTCACAGGTTAGAGGAAACCCCAAAACCATGTTATCTATGACCCCCTGGGCCTGGGCAGCCACAACTTGTCCCAACTGGTTGACCTCTTTGGGCTTTCTGACCTCCAACCTCCAAAACCTTCAAGATTTTGCCAGCGGCCCCTCCTCGTTCCCTCATTAAGCCTGTGCTCCTCAGAGGGTTTTGATCCAATTATGCACGTAGACCCTCAAATTCATTCCACAGATGTTTCTCTCTCTCTCTCTCACACACACACACACACACACACACACACACACACACACACACGCCAGGTAGCAGAGATCCGGGGAGCAGGGAACATGCAGCGCTTACTTCTAGAGAAGGGGGACCAACCTCACACCAGCAAACAAACTGGTGAGGGTGCAGTAGTGTGGAGGGCCAGGACCAGGTGGTTAGGGAGGCCCCATGAAGGGGCCATGGGGAGGAAGAAGCCTGAGGGGGCAGCTCATGAAAATGGAAGGGAACAGAGGCTGCTGGGGGTACCTGAGGGCTGTAAGGGGGCCCAGCTGGCTTAAGCCAGAGAAAGAGGCAGGTGGGAGAGATGAGGCCGGACCCCAGAATCTAGGCCTGTGCCCCGCTGAAGGAGAGAAAGGGAAGTGGCTGAACCCTTTTAGAGGACAAATAAGCAACAACTACCAAAGTCCAAAATCTATGTGCCCTGAAAGGACGGACCTGTCCTACAGAGACCCCAGGGTCTCTGGGACCCAAGGCCAGGGGAGAGGGGAGAAAAGAGACAGGGAGAGAAGGGGAGGAGAGAGGAAGTGGGATAGAGAAATGGGGGAGGGGAAGAAAGAGGAAAGGGAATAGAGGAGGGGAGGGGAGGGAAAGAAGAGGAATGAGGAGGAAAAGAGGTCGCAGGGTCATGACCCCTAACCCTCCTAGCCCTCCTCTCCCCATGACACACTCCAAGAACCTCTCAAAAGCCCCCTTAAGCTCAGGACACATGATGGCCCTCTGTAGACACCTTCTCTGGGCCTCACCGGTGGCCAGAGACATCAGCTTAGGCTGCCAAGGAGCTCACTGGATGGCCACTCCTGAGACTGTCCTTCCTCACTAGGGTGATGGGTGTCCACTGCCCTTCAGCCTGGGCCCTCCCTGAAGAGGCCTGGGAGAATTCTTTCTTTAAGCCCTGAAAACAGACCCTGACCCTTGTGTCTGCTCCCTCAGGTCCCAGAACTGCATGTCATTTACGAATGTGTCAATCTCAGAATCATGTAAAATCTGCTGCTTTTTGTCCAGCAATTTCTGTTCAAAGCCATCCGAAAGATAAGAAAGAAGGTAGGAAGGAAGGACGGGAGGAAGGGAGAGAGAGGGAAGGAGGAAGGGAAGGAGGAAGGAAAGGAGGAAGGGAGGGAGGGAGGGAGAGAGGGAGGAAGGAAGGAAGAAAAAGAAGGAAGGAGAGAAAGAGAGAAAAAAGAAAAGAAAGTAAGAGGAAGGAAGAAGAAGGGAAGAGAGAAAGGAAGACTCCAAAACATCATAGCTGTAAGTGTTTGAAGGAGCACCACTTACAACAAACAGCCCCCAGCCAAATAGGATACAGAAGAGAATTTTTGAAAGACTTTAGCACTTTCTAGCGCCATTTCCTCCTGCTGCTGCTCACCACATTATGGACTTATGCAAGGGGCGAAAACAAAAACCCTCTTCCAAAAAAAAAAAAAAAAGACCCCACTTTGCAAGGCATTTTATAAGCAGAGCTGACGGATAAGAGGACAACTAAGAAAACCCCTAAAGAAGTCTGGTTCCAAAATGTTTTTAAAAGGAAAAATAAAAGCTTTTAACATAAGAACACCCAATGATACATTTTTAAAGTCTAATTTTGAAAAATGATCTAAACAGTTTTTTTTTTCCTGAACATCACAAATTACAAGTGGCCACCAGATGCTGGGGTAAGGAAATAATGGCTGTGGTTTGTTTTACTGTCTTTGTTTTGAAGAAACCTAAAAATTAGGGAAGTTGCAGATACCCAAGCAAAGAATAAATAGGAAAACTGCCGATGTGGTGACTAAACTGAACTTGCAGACTGCCAGAGGCTCAGAGATAAACGCACCCAGAAACCAAACATCTAACAGTGGAGCTGGGGACCAGGAGAGAATGTGTGCAAACTCAAACCCAACTTGCCATTCACTTGATGGATTTAAAAGGTCTGTGGGAAGTTTCCTGTAAGCAGAGACATTTTACTGTTAAGAAGGCCTCCAGCACCCAGGGAACAGGCGGGCAGTGTTCTAGAGCCTTTTGCAGAATGGAGGCAGATGTTTGGAAATATGATGTAACCTGGGTGAAGTGAATTCATTCAAGGATGAGTCATGAAAGCAGCCCTCAAATGTCCTTCAGAAATCCCAGTTGCAGAACACAGAGCTTGGACCCAAAGGCCCACTCACCAGCCTCAAACAGGAAGCCCCCTCTGGCCCTGGCTATGATGTCAGGCATCTCCCCCTTTTCCCACCAGCTTCTATTCCACCCCTTTTTGGTGTTAAAGAACCCTAATGCTGCCTGAGGTGTGTTGTTCATCCCCCACCTGAGCCAAATAGTCTTGATGGAGCCGATCAAGCCCCCAGATCAAACTGTACCTGAAGCTATAGTTCTAGCTCCATGAGTTGGCTATTACATTTCATCTGTTATTTAAGTCAGTTTGGTTTGGGTTTTCAGTCAGTGCTATGGCTTGAATGTGGCCTCCAAATGTCTGTGTTGGAAACTTAATCCCCAACGTGGTGGTACTGACATATGGAGCCTTTAGGGGGTAACTAGATCATGAGGGCTCTGCCCTGATAAATGGATTAATCCACTCATAGATTAACAGGCTAGTGGACTCCTGGGTTACTATGGGTGGGGAAATGGTGGCTTTACAAGAAGAGAAAGAGAGACCTAAGTTAGCATTAGCATGTTCACCCCCCTCGTCATGAGATGCCCTGTGCCACCTCAGGACCCTTTAGTGTCCCCACCAGCAAGAAGGCTTTCATCGAATGTGGCCCCCTGACCTGGGACTTGGCCTCCACAACTGTAAGAAATAAATTTCTTTATAAATTTCTCAGTTTCAGGTATTCTGTTAAGCAACAGAAATCAGACTAAGACAGTCCCTTACAACCCTCACTTTTAGGAACACAGAAGTCCAGCTGTGTCTGCCCCTTTCAAATAGCCACCAACGCAGAATGGAAGGAGTTCTTCCAATGTCAGGGGTGAGAGTAAATTACAGACGTCCAGCTTCACCCAACCTCACTATGTGATGTAGCATCTGCTTCCTCAACATTTCCACCCAACTTCATCACTGGGACAACGTGCCGAGCCCTGATGATGGTATCAGCAGACAGAGCTCCCTGAGAGCTCAGGAGGGGCCAGCAGGCTTGCTCTAAGCATTGTCATGTAATATCTCATTCAGCACTCATAATACCCTTACCCTGGGTTTTGGTATTACCCCCATGCTACAGATGAGGAAACCAAGCTTCAGGGAGTGAACTTCCACATGAGTGATGGTGGGGCAGAAAGAAGATAAACAAACATCTGAAATGAACATCTTTACATTGACATAAATAACTAACTATGGCCATCACAGTGAATCCATGACTTTATAAACGTGATTGCCTAAGATGACACTAAGGGTTTAAAATAGGGAGGAGGTTCAGATTCAGCAAAAATATTATATAAATAGGGGCAGCACCTGTGGCTCAGTGAGCAGAGCACTGACCCTATATACTGAGGGTAGTGGGTTAAAACCTGGCCCTAGCCAAACTGCAACAAGAAAACAGCCAAGCATTGTGGCAGGCACCTGGGGTCCCACCTACTTGGGAGGCGGAGGCAAGAGAATCGCCTAAGCCCAAGAGTGGAGGTTGCTGTGAGCTGTGACTCCACAGCACTCTACCGAGGGCGACAAAGTGAGATTCTGTCTCTTAAAAAAAAAATATATATATATATAATATTGCAGTTGGGATTCCAATATGACAAAAATCATAAGACTAATACTGGAATGAGTGTATTTCAGGAAACACTAACTGGACAGATGGATGGATGGAAGGGTGGATGGACAGATGGACAGATGGAGGGATAGATAGATGGATAAGAGGGAAGGGAGGGAAGGAAGGAGGGGAGGAAGGAAGAAAGACGGGGGAGGAAAAGAGAAGAAAAATGGGCCTAGCATGTAGTAGGTGCTCAGCAAATCTGCTGAATGAGCCCTTGGCAAAGGAAACAGTACAGTGCTGTGGTTAGGAGTGTGGGCCCTGGAACCAGACCGCTGGTTCAGATCCTGGCTCAGGTTCTCCTCATTGAGGGCCCCTGGGCATGTGACAAAACCTCTCTGTACCTCAGTTTCCTTGACTGTAAAATGGGACAATAAGAATACCTCCACTAAGGCTATTGGAAGAAATTAATGTAGGCAGAATGCTCTGGACCCAACCTGCAGCATCCTAAGTACTTGATACATGTCAAGTAACAAGTGTGATGAAGGAATCATTAAATCCATCCTGGGGCTGACTCAATCACCACCCCCCTCTTTCAGAGGCAACCTCAAGTCCTTCTATCTCTCCAAAAAGTTATGTAGGAACAAAGAGAGAAAAGAGAGGAGCAGAAGATGCCACTGCCCCCAGACTCAAAGGAAAAAGGAGCGCGGTGGGCTGCAAGGTCATTTAAGAAGTTCAACCGGGAAGAAAAGAACTTCCACATGAGCGATGGCGGGGCAGAAAGAAGATAAATTCAGTAGCCCAGGCGCTTCTCCAGATAGCTAAACTCCGTTGTGCTAATTTTGCATACTTTAGCTTTTCTTAGACTCCAAGGAGCTTCTGCCTAAATTAGTGCCCACAATATGCTGAAGAGAAGAAAGGGAAGGTGCCGGAGGCAGAGACAGGCTCAGGGGCCTGTTGGGTGTTCTGTCCAACCCTGCGCAGAATGCCAAGACGGCAAATGTCAAATCCCAGCACCTTTCCCCACGGCCACAGCCACAACTTGAGATACACACAAAACCCACAGCCCAGCCCTCAGTGCACCTGACATTGTCCCTGCCACATCCCACCCTCCCCAGCAGCAGGTACCCAGCTTCTCTACATACCCACTACTTCTGCCCACCCCATCCCCGTCAGCTCCCACCTTCCCCAAACAACTGAGACATTGCAGGCTGCTCAGGTGGCTTCAGTCACTACCCGAGAACCCCAACATGTACTTATTTCCGAGAATGTTTGACAGTAAGAGAGAGTGTGTGTGTGTGAGGATATGGGAGTATGTGCGCATGTGCACAAATAATATATACGTTCTATTTATGCAGGGACATATGCATGCAGGAAGCAGCACCCCTGCTAGCTGGCCTGGAACCGTGCGGACTCATGCACATGCACGCACACATACTAATATCACTCCCTGCAGCGAATGCAGAGAGAGATGAAGCACACAAATAATTAGTCACCTTCGCAGTTTCTGCCAGATGGCAGAGCCTCGTGTCTGCACATCTGAGTGTCTGCATGTAACAATAACTATAACTGTCTTTACCGTGTTCTTACTAGGTGCCAGACGCTGTCCAAATGCTGCATCAACCCCAGAGGGAGGTATCATTAATACCCATTTGGCAGATGGGGAAACTGAGGTACAGAGGGCAAGTCACTTGTCCCTAGGTCACACTGTCAGTGAGGGATAAAGGCAAGGGCTGGAGAGAAAGCGCCAATATAGACAAGCCATGATTTTATGACTTGGGGGATGATAGGGAAAGAGCCCAAAATGAGGAAATGCTTGGGGGCCCTTGACAAGCCCACCGTTCCAGTCAGAGGTCGGATTTGAACACAACTGAAACAGACATGAGCCAGAAACCCGCCAGGGAAGATGAGCACCCGGGTTCAGAGATATCTGGCATCCAAGTCAGCGCCCACCACCACCACCCAGTCATCCCAGGGGCAGAGTGTGCAAACTGGCAACCCATGGGTTTGGCCTGCAGACGTGTTTGGTTTGGCCTGAGAAGTGTTTGTCAAAAATGTGATTGAGTTGCCAGCTTTGAAAAATCCAGTGATTTCATACCAAAAATGCCACATTTCCGGCTGTTGGAGAAAATGTCTTTTAAAAGTCAGGAGATCTGGCAATAATAGGCTCGTGTTCCTGCATGGCAACCACTGCTCAGGGCTGAGAAGCAGCTGTGTCCTCTGCCCCCTGCCATGGGACACCAGCTCTGTGGTTCTCCAGAAGGCCCAGGTAGGAGTCAGGGACATAGGCTTTGCAGCCAGACTTCCAGGGCTCATTTGGGCCTGAGCTGTGCCATCTCCTTGCTCTGTGATCTTGGGCAAATTACTCTTTCTGCACTGTCTCCATTTCCTCATCTGTAAAAGAGCCCCCAACCGGACTGATGCCTGGCCCCCAGTAAGTAATCAATAAATGTTAAATAACACTGCATCTCCACAATATCCAAGGCCAACAGCTTCGGGCATGATTTTGTAAAACTAAGAGCACACACATCTAGCACCTGCTCTGTGCCGGGCTCTGTTCTGAGAGTTGCACGTTATGAACTTACTTAATCTTCCCAAGTCATCTATAAGCCCATCCTGGGTATATGTCCAGGAGAAATGAAAACACATGTCCATACAGAAACTCGTACATGGGCACAATGGTTCACAGCCTATAGTCCCAGCACTATGGGAGGCCAAGGTAGGAGGATCACTTGAGGTCAGGAGTTCAATACAAGCCTGAGCAACAAAACAAGACCCTTCCTGTAAAAAAAATAAGAAAGAAATCAGGTGAGTATGGCGGCACACACCTATAGTCCCAGCTACTCAGGAGGCTCAAGTGGGAGGATCACTTGAGGTTGCAGTAAGCTGAAATTGTGCCCCTGTACTCCTGCCTGAATGACAGAACAAGAGTCTGTCTCAAAAATCCATATATATGTATGTACAATAAAATATATTTTTTTAATTTTTTAGAAATTTGTGCACACTGTTCACAGCATCATTCATACCACCCAAACAGTGGAAATCCAAATATCCATCAATGGTGATTAAGTGTGGTATACTCATATAACAGAATAAGTGGTTCAGCCATTATAAAAAGAATTAAATTCTGACACATGCTACCACAGGGATGAATCTTGAAAACATCAGGACAAGTAAAAGAAACCAGGCACAAAAGGTCAAGTATTGTCATGATTCCATTTGGCGGTGGGACAACCAACCCTGTGCATAGACTAAAACCCACTGGACTATCCGTAATGGATGTGAATTAGACCTCAGTTAAAAAATTAAGAAGGACAGAAGGACACCCAGGAGACAGGTGTCATTATCCTCATTTTACAGATGAGAAGACCAAGACACAGAGAGATGAAAGGTAAAGAGTATTCCTCTCTCTCCACACCAATGTTGAAAGTAGAGAGATAAAAGACAGGTGGTGAAGGCTATGTGAGTTTTCCTACACCTGCTCCTTTACCTGTCAGAGCCACAGGCGCGTGGGTTTGCAACCCTTGCCCAGGCAAATCATTTTCTCTCTCTGAGCCCCAAAGACCAGATTGGGATGACTCTTCGTCTAGACCTCTCCAAGGTCCCCAAGGACCCTACAAGTCTAGAGCATTATAAGGAAGCATTACTTATTCATATCTATAGGACAGCTGTGGCCATTAATAAATGATGATTTTAATGACCCGCAGTGGGAACAGGCCCACTCCCCAGGGATGGAAAGAAAACACTCTGGGTTTACTCAGTCCAAGCCCTTCACGTGGATGGCTCAGATGTCAGAGCAAAGGGCTCAGCAGCCTCCCTCCTCCCAGCAGGGTCTGGCCAGGAGGACCTCTGACTCACCAGGTAGAGGATTACCTCACTGGCGCAGAGCATCCCCTCACCCCTCAAGAGAATCCCCCCTCCCTCACAGAGGGGGAGGTCCCCCAGAAACACCCCCCATTGGGAACAGCAGAATCACAGTGAGCTGCTGGGGGCTGTGAATGAGCCCCTCCCAAGTGTGACCTGTCTCAGGGCACAAGGGGGACCTCAAGGGCGCCCTACAGGCTCCAAACCAGCCCACTATCAGATGCAGGGACCAATCTCTGAGTGAAATATCAGAAGCCAGACAGTGAGAGGGAGAGACAGAGGAAGAGGGAGACAGAGAGAGACAGAAAGACAGAGAGAGGGATGGACACAGAGCCCAGAAAGCTGGAGGCAAGGCTGGGGAGAGGAAGCAAACTCAGAGAATGAAAATAAAAGTGTTCCAAGCCAGAAGGAAAAAGGCCAAGAGGCAGAAGTGACCCAGCAGGGGCCTCTGCTTAGGGTCCTTCCCATACCAGAGGGCAGCCCTGCCCAGGAGCCCCCATCAGTGGGCAGTGGGTGCAACTTCCCCAGCCAGACTGGAGCCTGCCAGGACAGCCTCAGTGGAGGAGGAAGCTGCTGGTTTGGCTAGGGGCTGGGCCAGGAAGTGCCAAGCGTCCAGCCAGGTTGCCATGGCCACGGAGACAAAGAGAGGGGCTGATGAGAGGCCCAGGGACAGGGTCCCCAAGAGGGGCCTCAGCTGCTGACAGCCCAGGGAAAGCCTACCCTCTCCAAGGACCTGCTTAACCAGGGCTCTAGGCTGGGACCAACCAGCCACCTCCACAGGGAAGCCTGCAGGTCAGGACCTATCCAGCTGCCCAGGCAGAAGATAGACAACAAAGAGAATGGCCCACAGTCATCTGGACCCTGCCGGCCATGCTATGTTAGCCAACCCTCCTGGGCCTTCATCCATAAGGATTCCTCAGCTTGTCCTAGTGCCCAGGGGCAAGGGGCTTATACAGCAAGAACCCAATGTGGGAATAACAGGTTAACTCTAAGAGCTCACATTTACTGAGGACTTACTACAGGCCAGGGTCTGCTCTCCACACATTCCCCACCTTAACACAGTGTTCCTCCAACTGTTTGCAGAGAAGAATATTTTTTTCTTTAATTTCCAATCCATTTGAGACTACCACTGTTGGGAAAATGCAATAAAAATGAATTACTAAAAAAACAAACAAAATGAAAAGACTACAGGTCTAATTTTTCAAGTATTAGATTCAACTGGCGTAAAATTGCTCTGCCGAAATGCTACAAAAGTATCAATGTTTACCCTCCGTTGTTTCCGTCTGCACCTCATTGCAAACTGCACTCTTTGAGTCACACTGCCTGGGCCTAGCTGACCCGTGGGGCCAGCCAGGAAGTAGGTCTGAAGGCAGGCTGCCAAAGGGTTGTGAGTTCTAGAAGTCCAGGTGCTAGCTAGTACCACTATTTCCATTCCTAGTAAAGCCCCTAACAGACCCAGACTTCATTCTCCCCACCTGCAACATGACAGTACCATTAAGAGCATCTCACAGGAGTTTTCTTCAGAGATTCTATGAGTTAGTTGTGTGAAACTCTTTGGTACAGTACCTGATGTGCTGAAATCTCTACCCTCAGCTATTGCTATAAAATGTCATCAAATGTCAGGTGGCACTATGACTGTGATTCTTGTATGTCCTTACCCTCACTAACTAACTATGGCCCGATGTGTCAGATATGTATCTGATCACTGCCTTACTGTCTGCCCCTCATTAGAATGTTAGATCTATACCGACAGGGGCTCAAATCTGCTCTGTCACCCACTACACACGCACCTCAGCCTAGAGCTGTGCTTGGCACTTGGTGGGTACCCCCAAAATGGGAAGAAGTGCCATTCAGAATCCTGGTTCTGCTATGTATTTACTGTGTGACCTCAAGCAAGTAACTCAACCTCTCTGAGCCTCCTTATCTGTGGAATGGGAATACAATAGTAATGACCTTGCTTTGCTCATGTGCAGGGAGGCTCAGAGGAGGATGCTCCCTGCAGCACTGCACAGCATAGACCAATGATCTTCAAGGGCAATTTTGCCACCCCAGGGAATATTTGATATGGCCTGGAGACATTTCTGATTGTCATGACTGAGGAGGGAGGTGCTACTGGCTAGTGGGTAGAGCCGGGGATGCTGCTAGACATTTGTGAAACAATAGGCAGACGTTAGAAAGAACAGGCTGAAACTACCTGAAACAGCATTGATCACCCAGACATACACAGCCCGTGGACAAAGCCAGCTGCAGAATGTTACGGGATCACAGTAGCTTACTGAAAAATCTAGAATTTAAACCAGGCCCTTGGCTCCACAGCCTGTGGCTTTATCACCGGCTCCGCAGCCTCAGCTCCATGTCATCCACTAACACAAATGCACACACTCAAAGCATGTCATGTCCTTGCTTCAGGTTCATATTTATGTATGCTAATGACAGGAAAACAGTCGAAGGCCTGGAAGGCCGCAGACCAGACTACAAACAAGAGCAGGGAGGGCTGAGGACACCAAGAATATGAAGGGCAGGGCTACATCTGCAGTGCCTTAACTATCCACAAGAAGAATGCAGTCATAAAAATTAATGAAGAACTGGGTGGCACCTATGGCTCAGTGAGTAGGGCACCGGTCCCATATACCAAGGGTTCAATACCAGCCCCAGCCACACTGCAACAAAAAACAGCCGGGCATTGTGGCGGGCACCTGTGGTCCCAGCTACTCGGGAGGCTGAGGCAAGAGAATCGCCTAAGCCCAAGAGCTAGAGGTTGCTGTGAGCTGTGACGTCACCGCACTCTACTGAGGGCAACAAAGTGAGACTGTCTCAAAAAAAAAAAAAACTAATGAAGAATTACAAATGCATATACTCTTTAACCCAGAAACTCCATTCCTAGAAAGAAATAAACCTCCAGGTACCAAGTGGTCTGCTCCACTATCACTTATGGTGGCAAAAGATGGGCACAACCTCAGTATCCATCATTAGGGGACTGAATTTTTACAAACAACACAGAACATCCATCCAATGGAATTCTATGCAGCTGTTAGTTTTATTTTTTAAATTTTGAGACAGTGTCTTTTTTTTTTTTTTTGAGACGGAGCCTCAAGCTATCCCCCTGAGTAGAGTGTCATGGCATCACAGCTCATAGCAACCTCCAACTCCTGGGCTCAAGTGAGTCTCCTGCCTCAGCCTCCCAAGTAGCTGGGACTACAGGCGCCCGCCACAACGCCCAGCTATTTTTTGGTTGCAGCCGTCATTGTCGTTTGGCGGGCCGGGCTGGATTCGAACCCACCGGCTCCAGTGTATGTGGCTGCTGCCTTAGCCACTTGAGCTGAGCCGAGACAGTGTCTTACTCTGTCACCAAGTAAAGTGCTGTGGTGTCATCACAACTCACAGCAACCTCAGACTCTTGGGCTTGAGCAATCCTCTTACCTCAGCCTCCCAAGTAGCTAGGATTACAGCTGTGTACCACTGCACCCAGCTCTACTTTTAGTAGAGACAGGGTCTCGCTCTTGCTCACGATGGTCTTGAACTCCTAAACGCAAGCCATCCACCCACCTGGGCCTCCCAGAGTGCTGGATTACAGGTGTGAGCCACCACACCAGCCACTATTAGTTTTTTTTTCTTTTTTTTTTATTAAATCATAGCTGTGTACATTAATACAGTCATGGGGTACAGTGTGCTGTTTTTATATACAATTTGAAATATTTTCATCAAACTGGTTAACATAGCCTTCATGTCATTTTCTTAGTTATTGTCACTATTAGTTT
>CAUYTI010060588.1:0-15935 GCA_963575145.1 Galago senegalensis | reverse complement strand
AACAAATTCACCTGGCACCATATATTAAATAGGGAATCTTTCCCCCAGTTTATATTTTTGATAGGCTTATCAAAGATCAAATGACAATAAGTGTCTGGGTTCATCTCTTGGTTTTCAATTCTGTTCCATACATCTACCTCTCTACTTTTGTGCCAGTACCATGCTATTTTGATCACTATAGATTTATAGTATAGACTGAGGTCTGGTAGTGTGATTCCTCCTGATTTGTTTTTATTTCTGAGTAATGTCTTGACTATTGGAGCTTTTTTCTGTTTCCATATGAAACAAAGTACTAATTTTCCAGATCTTTAAAGTATGACGGAGGTGCTTTAATAGGGATTGCATTAGAGGTGCTTTAATAGGGATTGCATTAGATCACTTTGGGTAGTATGGACATTTTAACAATGTTGATTCTTCCCAGCCATGAGCATAGTATGTTTTTTCATATGTTAATGTCTTCAGCTATTTCTTTTCTCAGAGTTTCATAGTTCTCTTTATAGAGATCTTTCATATCCTTTGTTAGGTATACTCCCAGATATTTCATCTTCTTTGGCACTACTGTAAAGGGAATAGAGTCCTTCATTGTTTTTTCAGCGTGACTATTGTTGGTATATAGAAAGGCTACAGATTTGTGAGTATTGATTTTGTATCATGACATGCTGCTGTATTCCTTGATCACTTCTAAGAGTTTTGCAGTTGAGTCCCTGGGGTTTTCCAGATATATAATCATATCATCTGTAAAGAGTGGAAGTTTGATCTCCTCTGATTCTATTTGGATACCCTTGATTGCTTTCTCTTGCCTGATTGGGATGGCTAAGATTTCCATTACAATGTTAAAAAGCAGTGGGGACAATGGGCAACCTTTTCTGGTTTCTGATCTGAGTGGAAATGATTTCAATTTCACTCCATTCAATACAATTTTGACTATGAATTTGCTGTAGATGGCCTCTATCAGTTTAAGAAATGTTCCTTCTCTACCTATTTTCTTAAGCGTTCTGATCATGAAAGGATGCTGGCTATTATCAAAAGCTTTTTCTGCATCAATTGAGAGAATCATATGGTCTTTGTTTTTTAATTTGTTTATGTGTTATATTATATTTATAGATTTACTTATATTGAACCATCCTTGAGACCCTAGAATAAAATCCACTTGGGTCATGATGTATAATTTGTTTGATGTGTTGCTGGAGTCTGTTTGCTAGGATCTTATTGAATATTTTTTTGCATCAATATTCATTAAAGATACTGGTCTATAATTTTCCTTTCTTATTGGGTCTTTTCCTGGTTTGGGGATTAGGGTGATAATTGCTTCATAGAATATGTTGGGTAGTATTACTTCTTTTTCTATGTTTTGGAAAAGGTTACGTAATATAGGTACTAGTTCCTCTTCAAAGGTTTGGTAGAATTCTGATGTGAAGCCATCTGGTCCCGGACTTTTCTTTTTGGGAAGATTTTGTATAGTTGATGCTATTTCAGAACTTGATATAGACCTGTTCAACATTTCCACTTGATTCTGGCTAAGTCTAGGAATTTGGCATGTTTCAAAGTATTGCTCTATTTCATTCAGATTTTCATACTTCTGAGAATATTTTTTTTATAATATTCATTAAGGATTTTTTTTAATTTCTGAGGAATTTGTTGTTATTTGGCCTTTATTATTTCTGATTGATGAAATTAGAGATTTTACTGTTTTATTTCTGGTTAGGTAAGCCAAAGTTTTATCTATTTTATTGACCTTTTCAAAAAAAAACCTTTTTGATTGATTGACTTGTATAATTCTTTTGTTTTCAATTTCATTTACTTCTGTTCTAATTTTAGTTATTTCTTTTCTTCTGATGGTTTAGGGTTGGAATGTTCTTCCTTTTCCAGTTGCTTGAGATGTCCTATTAATTTGTTGACTTCCTCTCTTTCCATTCTTTTGAGGAAGGCTTGCAACACTATAAATTTCCTTCTTAGGACTACCTTTGTGGTATCCCAGAGGTTCTGGTAATTCATGTCTTCATTATTGTTTTGTTCCAAAAATTTGTTAACTTCCTTCTTAATCTCATCTGTGACCCAGCTATCATTAGCATAAGGTTATTTATTTTCCATGTCTTTGTATGAGTATGCAGATTCCTGTTGGTACTGAGTTCAACTTTTATTCCATGGTGGTCCAATATGATACAAGGAATAATTTCTATTCTTTTAAATTTGTTGAGGTTACACTTGTGACCTAAGATGTCATCAATTCTGGAGGATGTTTCATGGGCTTATGAGAAGAATGTGTATTCAGTTTTGTTAGGATGAAATGTTCTGTAGATGTCTGTTAAATCTAATTGTTGAATGGTTAAGTTTAAGTCTAGAATTTTTCTTTTTGGAGGATCTATCCAACACTGCCAACGGGGTATTAAAATCTTTGACTTTTATGGTGCTGGTGGTTATCAAGTTGTTCATATCTGTTAGGGTGTCTCTTATGAATTAAGGAGCATTCTAGCTGGGCACATACATGTTAATAATTGAAATATCATCCTATTTAGTGTTTCCCTTGACAAAAATGAAGTGACCATCCTTATCTTTTCTTACTTTTGTTGGTTTAAAGCCTATTGTATCTGTGAGTAAAATTGCCAATACCTGCTTTTTTCTGATTTTCATTTGCCTAAATTGTAGATGTCCATCCCTTCACCCTGAGTCTATATTTATCTTTTAAGGTAAGATGAGATTCTTGTATGCAGCAGGTATCTGGCCTTAGCTTTGTATCCAGTCAGCCAACCTGTGCCTCTTTAGAGGGCAATTTAACCCATTCATGTTAATTGAGAGTATTTATAAGCCTAATAGTATTTTGAGTGTGGAGTTTTTTGAAAGTCCAGTGACATTTTTAAACCTTTCACCATTGTGGAAGTTGGGATTTGATCAAAAGTTTTTGAGTGTGTTTACTTTCATGGTAGAACATTGTGCTGAGACTCTGTCTGAGACTCTAAGGACCTGCTTGGTGTGGTAGGGTTAGGTGACTTTGTCTTATATTCAGCTGGCCTTTGTCTGATCCTAGTGGATCGGTGACTCTGGGTTGAAGTCTCAGCTGAAATTTGCTTTCTTGGAGTTGCAGCTTGCCTCAACAGAGGTGACATGCAATCACTCTTCTCTCTTCAGCTCAGCTCCCAGTCTTCAGCTTTACTGGGTACTTTCTGGTCATTATCCTTCCCTCTGGATGGGAGCTTCTGTTGTAAGCTGGCTCCAGTCAGCCATCTTTCCCCCTCTCCTCCAATGCATTATTTTAATGTGCCATTGTGGTATATTTTAACTACTGAAAGTGCAAGCTTACTCATTATTCTTCCTTTTTTGATTTGTTTTTACAAATTCATTTTTTCAGAAAGAATTGTCTTGCTAACTTTGGAGTGATCTATTAGTAGGAGTATGATTGTAGTATGAGTCTGTACTATATAGTTGAAAAAAATTATTTTTACATTATACGCAAGTGTCATTTAGTCATGTTTTCTTTTACATTTCTTAGTAATTTTCCGGTTTTCTTATATAGTGCTTTAAAAACAACTTTAAAATAATGAGTGATTAAATAATGAGTGTAATACCAATTCCCCTTGCCATTCTGTTATTTTCCTTCTGAACAAGTGTAAAAAATTAAAAAAAGTTAAACAGTTGATAAAATTCAGCATCCATTTCTGATTTTTAATGTCTCAACGAAAGTCTCATTAAAATATAGTGAATATTTGCTTAAAAGTTAAAAGAAGTCTCAAACTAATGAGAGTATTTAATACTCAGATTATTCCATAAAAATTCCATGAAATCAAAGATAACAATTATTTCTAGGAAATGGGTACACAGGGTCTTTTATTTTGGTAATATTTTCTAAATGGCTTTATAGTATGCATTTTTATTTATTTTCTTGGATTTGCTCTCTCCTTTAAATAGACTATAAAATTCATAAAGAAGGACTTTTGTATATTTAAATATGTGTTTTTTAAATAATTCCTAATGTGTTTCAAAATAAGTAAGTAAATGTATAAAAATAGTTGCTGATGGTTAAAACTTTTGGGTGAGAATTGACCATTCTTATTAGTTTGCCTTGATTTTTAGTTGATTCATTAGAGATTTTCATGAAGAAAATCTGATTATTGGCACCAGCCCCATATACTGGAGGTGGTGGGTTCAACCCAGCCCTGGCCAAAAACTGCAAAAAAAAAAAAAAAAGAGAAAATCTGATTATCCTCAGTAAATCTTAATTTTATTTATACTTTATAAATTTTATATCTCATTTATTTCCTCTTATAATGGTTAGAACATTGATAATTAGGTTAAATAATAATGATGATAGGGGAATTCTTAACTTGTAACCAATTTTCTGGGTTTGAAAATTGTAAGAGGGCATTCATGGTTTTATAGATTGCTTAGATGGTATTATACTTAAAGCCCCAGCCAATCCTATCACAGTATCATTATGTAAGAACCTATAGAGATAGCATTGTGTTTTGTTTTTACCTTATGTAAAAAAAATTGTATTCTTGACATTTTAAAATGTCAATTGCTGTCATATGTCATGCATTTGAAATGATGGGGGCATAATTAAAGTTTTCAAATCTTCACAGGGCATATGGAATCTTTTGTACCAGTGTATGAATCAATGAATGTCTATTCGATTTGCGTGTTTTGTTGAACACAAAATTTTAAGTACTTATATTTTGGTAAGAATTATGGTACAGTGTCCTATTTTGTAAATAAAACCCCTTGCTATAAAAGTTTGTATAAAACAATCTTAAATTGGAATGTGATATAATATAATTATGTCAGAAAATTGTGTTTCCAGCAGACACAGTCAAGTGTTTCTGAATTAGCAAGAATCAGTGTTTGTGGCTAGTTGTTTTATTTTCTTATCTACTGCACTGATGTTTATGAAATTAAAGTGCTGTTGTAATCTATCATAATTAATTTTGCACTTGAACAGTGGAATAACGTGCTAATGTAAATGTGCCTCTTTATTGGTAATCAGTATTGTTTTATGAAGACATATGAAGTTCTTGTGGGCATTACTTTTAGAAGGTATTTGGCCACATGAATACTGACATTTCTGAATGGTGACTTTTAGACTATATTTACTTTTTAAAATATTATCCTAGTATGGCAGCCACCTGCCATGTGTATCTAAACTAAATGGAATTTCTGTTCCAGTTCCTCAGTTACATCAGGCACATTTCAGTTGCTCATTTCAGTTGTTCAATTGATAAAATTCAGCATCCTTTTTAGATTTTTAACGTCTCACCAGAAGATGTTAAAAGACTATGCTCATTAAAATACAATGAGCACTTGTTTAAAATTTAAAAGAAGTCTCAAATGAATGAAAGTATCTAATATTCAGATTTTTCCATAAACATTTCATAAACTCAAGGATAACAATTATTTTTAGGAAATGGATACAGAGAGTCTTTTTATTTTGGTATTATTTTCTAAATGGCTTTATAGTATTAATTTTTATTTATTTTCTTGGATTTTTCTCTCTCCTTTTAATAGATTATAAGCATCATGAAGATAGGGATTTTTGTATATTTAAATATGTATTTTCAAATAATTCCCAATGTGTTTCTCTAAACTAAGTGAGTAAATGTGTAAAAATAGTTGCTGGTATTTAAAACTTTCAGGAGGTATGGGTGCCTGGCAGGGGAGATAACTGAGAATCTCTTGACCATTCTTATTAGTTTGCCCACATATAGGTGGGAATACGTCGGATAGAAAGGATGCAGAACATTTTCATCATTATAAAAAGATGTTTTTCCCATTTATTTATTTATCAATTGATTGATTGATTGATTTGAGGTAAAGTCTCACATTGGCTGTAGATAGAGTTACATGGTGTCATACCTAACAGCAACCTCAAACTCTTGGGCTCCAGCAATCCTCCTGCCTTAGCCTCCCAAATAGCTGGGACTGCATGAGCTTACCACAATGCCCAGCTACTTTTAGAGACAGGTCTTGCTCTTGCTTAGACTGGTCTAGAACAATCCACCTGCCTCAGTCTCCCAGAGTGCTAGGATTAAAGGCACGATCCACTGTGCCAGACCACAATACAAAGAGTTGTGTTGGACACTGCTATTCTAAGCAGTTGGTGATTAAAATGAAAAAAAAAAACATTTTATGTGATTTCTTTTTACTTTATAATAGTTACAGAAAAAATAATATTGAAATAGGAAGAATAAAATATGAAACACTGAAAAGATTTGTTTCCATACTATTATATTCTATTTTTTAATTATTTATGATAAAATTGTGGTTTTAACTATACCTGAACAATGTGTACCTGATATCTGCTAAGTTAGACCCAAAACCCAGTGAGGAGAGCAGTTGTCTACAACTGATCCATTGTCAAGTATATCTCTTTGAATAGACAAGCAGTGATGCCTATGGCTGTAGGTGCTAGGATACCTGATTTTGCATAAATCTTATCCCTGGAATTCATAACATGTTCACATAAAATACATAATTTTTTCTTCTTCAGACTTGATAGAAGGCAACATTGGAGAGACACATATATGTAGTGGTACAATAATAGAAAGGCTTGAAAGGTTTTTTCCAAGACCAGATACTTAATTTTCTTCCTTTATTGACCTTGTATTTACTTGTCTTCTCTAAATTTATTTTTAAAGCCCCTGTAATAAATCAAGCAACATTTAATATTATATCTTTATAATATACATTACTTTTATTTATTCTTAATGATATTATTTGAATTTATCTAGAAATACTTTGAAACTTTTAGTGGAGTGGAAGTGGAAAATATATCTATATTTTATAGTTCAGTCTTGATGTTTTCATGTTGCTTAAAATATGTAAATATGTAAATGTTGAGAAAGTATAGTTGTTACAATTGCTTTTTGATGATAGAAATTTGTACAAATTGGGTGGCTAATATAAGATAATGAGTAAAAATAGTGAATTGGTGAGGTCTAAATCAGTCTACTTTGTGCTATTCCTTGACATAAAAGTGTCCAGTTTGCAGGGGCAATTATTTAGATCTTTTCTCTATTAGGGGTCTAATTTAGAGTTTAAATATTAGTTTTATTGATCTGGTTAGGGAGTGTTTGCACACTATATGGTCCCCACATAATGACTTTTAACTATTAAGCATAATCTTTTAACATGAAAGGGTAAGAGAAGGGTCAGTCTTCAAGTGTACAGTGATCATCTTATTTGCCATTTATCTTGAATTAGGGCTACATAAATAGTAAAGTCTGGGATATAGTTATTCATCAGTCTCTTCTTCAGTAAGCATTTGCTAAAACAGATTTAATGCTCTTGAACTTTTCTATTAGACATTTCTCTTATAGGTTATGCCCTGTAATGCTTTAGGAAATTGATATAAATTACATAAATATAGACTGCCAGTTTATTTATGGTATTTATTTACTTAGACAAAGTCTCACTCTGTTGTCCAGGCTAGAGTGCTGTGGAGTCAGCCTAGCTCACAGCAACCTCAAGAGATCTTCATGTCTCAGTCTCTGAGTAGCTGGTACTATATAGCACCTGCTGTAATACCAGGAGAATTTTTTCTATTTTTAGTAGAGACAGGGGTGGGATTTTGTTCTTGCTTATACTGGTCTCCAACTTCTGATCTCAAAGATTCCTCCTGCCTTGGTCTCCCAGAGTGATAGGATTACAGATGTAATCCTGGCCTATTGATGGTATATAGGTAAAGGGAAAATGTGTGTTAAAGACCTTTTTTATCTTTTCTATGGAAGTACTGAAGTACCATTTAGAATAATTATTTTCTAAAATAGTCTTCCTTTGGTATACATACTTGGTTATATAAATGGAAATATAACGACTGAAATAAAATGATTTAAAGAGACACACAGGCTGATATGTGTAGAAATAAAATAAGAAACTTGGCTCTTCTTTCTGGGATTAACTTTGACATTCGATTAGAAGATAAAAAGATGTTTCATAGATACTTCATAGATATTCAGATAAAAGATACTGTTTGTCATTTGACCTTATAGAAGTTTTATTTACAGTTAAAAAATATCTACTTTACTGATGAAATGACATGCTCCCTTTTAAATATATTTCAGTTTATGTCAATGTTGCTACCAATTCTATACTTAAATAACTGCTCTTTCAAAAATAAAGAGGCAATTAGAACAAATATTAGGATAAGTTTAAAAGTGGTCTTTTAGAAAAAGTATTAGATCATTATATATTTGGGGGAAAAAAAGACCTTTGTGATTGTTTTGAATGGTCAGCGTTGTATTCTGATTTAAGTTGTTTTTTGGTTGTCATTACAGCTATGAAGGCTTACACTTCATATTTCATTCTCCTGTGGAGTGCTGTTGGGATAGCGAAGGCTGCCAAAATCATCATCGTGCCGCCAATTATGTTCGAAAGCCATATGTACATTTTCAAGACGCTGGCCTCAGCCTTGCATGAGAGAGGCCACCATACAGTGTTCCTCCTCTCAGAAGGCAGAGACATCACCCCATCTAATCACTACAGCCTCCAGCGCTACCCAGGGCTCTTTAACAGTACCACCTCGGATGCTTTCCTGCAGTCCAAAATGCGGAATATTTTCTCTGGGAGATTGACAGCAGTCGAACTGTTTGATATACTGGACCACTATTCTAAGAACTGTGACATGATAGTTGGCAACCATGCCCTAATCCAGAACCTGAAGAAAGAAAAGTTTGACCTGCTGCTGGTGGACCCCAATGATATGTGTGGGTTTGTGATAGCTCATCTTTTAGGGGTTAAATATGCTGTATTTTCAACCGGCCTTTGGTATCCTGCCGAAGTGGGAGCTCCAGCTCCATTAGCTTATGTTCCAGAGTTTAATTCCCTCCTCACAGACCGCATGAACTTGCTGCAAAGGATGAAAAATACCGGCGTTTACCTCATTTCCAGATTAGGGGTCAGCTTTCTCGTTCTTCCCAAATATGAAAGGATAATGCAGAAGCACAACCTGCTGCCCCAGAAGTCCATGTATGATTTGGTTCATGAGTCCAGCCTGTGGATGCTGTGCACTGATGTAGCCCTAGAGTTTCCAAGACCCACTCTGCCTAACGTGGTTTATGTAGGAGGAATCCTAACCAAACCGGCCAGCCCACTACCAGAAGTAAGGTTTGCTGAACTCCTTAGTAATTTTTTTTTTAATTATAAAGGTCAATTTTCATTTTTGGAAGAGATAAGATTGGTTATTGTTTGATAACTAATATTACTGTAAAAAGCAATTAGGACACAAAACCTACAAGATCCCTTTCTTTGTGGATCCACATTCCCATATGGCCAATAGACTGGGTGGGAAGTAGATTTTTGCTTAAGTAATAATAACTATCGTATGGAAGGAGATAGCTAGTTTTATGACTGATTTTGCTTTAAATTAAACAGAGTCCCCTACATTCTACTCCACATAGCACAGTCACAGCTGTCTATTTTTGGGTTAAGTTCAGTGGACCCAAATAACTACAATCCAGGTGAATAGAGGTTATTCTCTGGGAAGTCATAACAACTGGCTTAATGTTTAACAATAAAAATAAGGTAG
This sequence comes from Galago senegalensis, assembly GCA_963575145.1. Taxonomy (NCBI): domain Eukaryota; kingdom Metazoa; phylum Chordata; class Mammalia; order Primates; family Galagidae; genus Galago; species Galago senegalensis. Next base: position 6,421 of record CAUYTI010060588.1, on the reverse strand, counting down.
TAACTTCCATCAAGGTAGGGTGTCAGTTAATTTAGTAAGCAATTATAATCATCTTGTTTTTTTTGTTTTTTTTTTTTTGAGACAGTTATATATTGTCGCCCTCGCTAGAGTGCTGTGGCATCACAGCTCACAGCAACCTCCAACTCTTGGGCTTAAGCGATTCTCTTGCCTCAGCCTCCCAAGTATCTGGGACTACAGGTGCCTGCCACAATGCCCAGCTATTTTTTGTTGTTGCAGTTATCATAGTTCCCCAGGCTTGGGGTGGGTTTGAACCTGCCAGCCTCCGTGCATGTGGCCAGTGCAGTAACCACTATGCTATGGGCACTGAGCCAAGTGTAATTATTTTAAATAAAGCATGTTCTATTGCCATTTTATTTCAAAAATGGAATTAACGGCACTTCATGACAACGTGCCTATTCTCTAAGGTGAACCTATTTTTTTTTCTTTCTGGTTAAGCCATCAGTGAATGTTCTATTCTCTATCCTAGGGGTTCTTCTTCTTTTTTTTTTGCCTTTTTGTTTTCTTAATGTGGTATCTCAAACTAGAAGAAGTTATACACATAGCTATTACTGTAGTGGACTTCCTAACCTTAGGTTAATTTTTGCAATGTAACCTCAACATCTGATGCTGTTTACGAAAAAGGTCAGGGCTTGTAGGATTTTCTCTAGTCCAACTATTTTTGCTGTTACCTCTGAAAATAGCCACTTTCAACAGATTGCTCCATTGTTGATTTCTATTTCTGTCATTACATACTAAAAATTCTATCAAGGCCTTGATGAGTGGAAGTCCACATTTTCTCAGGTAGGTATCAGATGAGGACAATTGCGGAGCTGAATTTTCTCAGGAGGTGATAAAGTGATTGGAAAGATATGATTCGTGTAATTTCCTAATACAGACCTTATTTTTAAGAAATAATATCTGAATATTATTTCTTGATATACTCCAAGTAACATGGAAACAGAAATGGCCAGATTTATAGCCTGTACACTACCCCTATAGCATTTCAAATAGATGCAGCCGCCTGAGGCTACAAGGGCACAGTTGTTCTCTCTGACATCAACTGTAAACCACAGGGATTGATCTCAGCTTATCTCAGCTATTCATGAATTTATCCAAACTCATTTTGAATTCTTAAATATTCCCATCCAGAGTCACTGTGTAATATACTACTTTCCTTCCTAAAGGTAGCTAAAATCAGATTTTAGAAGCAGCTTCCAAAAGATTTGGTAAGCCATTCTGTCTTTCCCTAATTTGAATCATTTATAATATTATCCAAATCACCCTTGTTCTCACCAGGTCTCCGTCTTCTCCCAGCTCTCACGATGCCCTTCAGCAGCTTCATTTGCTTTTATTTCAGTCACCTGAAAGCTGCAGGAGTCAGTGAGGAAGAGGAATCTTTTGCTTACCCTTCTTTCCCTTTAATTCCTATATGTTTTTCTTGAGCTGAAACAACTTGAAAAACACAGTCTAAAAACAGAGTAATATTTCAAACCTTTGTTTTAGATACTGTTCCCTTTCAATAAAATGCATATTATATAAGATTTTTTTCTACAGTCCAGGCTTTCTTTTCTCCTGTGGATCCCTCTGCCCACTGATGACCTAACTAGTGTCACTGCACTGTTTTAGTTTAAAACATCTTTGTAATGTTTTTTGGAGCTCTACATAAGGTGTCCCTCAAAATGTTTTCTGAGTTGCCATAATTTTTTGACCCTGGCTTGATCTACTTTGGGGGCTTTTGTTCTTTTTTTTTTTCCTCTGCGTTCTCTGCAGTGATTATTAGGCAACTGTGCTTTTAATTTGCAACACTCACTTTGTGCCGATTACGTGGGTCACACACACACACACAGATGGCATGTGCATATCTGTTATATGTAATATCTGGATATAGGTAAGTATCTTATTGAAAGACTGTTAGATTATAAGTGTGAGGGGTTATCTTCATCTCAGTGTGCTATTTAACGGTTCTTGAACAGGAAGTATTTTGAAGAATGATATGCTTATTCTTTCAGATACTCCTTAGTCTGGTGAAGTTTTATATCCTCAGAATTGTGTCCTTATTGAAATTTTTTGTAGCACACTTATCTGAGGTATTAAACTGTGTGTTTTGAAAATTTAACGAGTTTCTCAAATGCCTATACAGGACGTAGTTGTGGTGCTAAAACAAGAGACCCAGCAAGTAGCTGCTTAGAACACATGATTGACCAATAAGAGCTGAATTGTTAACTGTTTTTGTATCTTAACATTGGGAATGGATTAAGTGGTCCAGATGCCTGGAAGTGATATGACAGTGGGATTTGAATTTTATAACTTTGGATGAAAGAAATAGAGAAAATAGAGAAAAGAAAAATTTTAAATGCTTTCATAATGTTAGAGCCTAAAGGAGCTTTAGAAAGTTCCAGTTCAGCCCCCTTTGGGTTATTTATTCTTTCCTTTAAAATACACAGAGAATAGTCCATTCGTTTGTCACATAGTAGATACAGAGACCTCAGCCAAGCCCACACAGATAGTTTGCGTCAAAGCCAGACGTAATGTGGATTGCTTTGCTATTGATTAGGCATTTTGTCAAGATGCCCTGCCTCTCTTGACACTCCGTTGAGGCATTTATACACTTACATGTGTGTACTAAACCATGCAGCCTACACCTCAGCATTATGTAATTCATTCATGTAACAAGAACATTTATGCCTAATATTTTGAAATACATTTTAAAAAAAGAATTAATAAAATATGTGCAAATAAATCAAAATGTAAGAAAAAATGCAAGGGCAGCAGTTTCTCAGTCTTATTTGACATCTCAAAGATTGTGAGGGCTTAATATGAGAGTCACATGAAAACAGATGGGCTCTTGCTGATGCTGTAGAAATTTGATATGGAAATCAGACTAAATCTGAATATTTTTGGCTATGGTGTAGAGTGAAGACACAATGTGTGAACTGATAACAGAATCATTTTAAATTGCGTGTTAAAATATGCCTGGAGGAACTCTCTTTGTCATACTATCCGGCTGCCTATAATAGGAATCCTTCAAAGGTGTGATTCAGGGGAAGAGGTCTGCGTTGGAGTACATTCATATAATCTTATCTACTCTATCATTACAGGCTGGTAAAGAACATGGATACACACACAAAAAAAATGTTACTTTGGTGGAGACATAGGCCTGTAAGACAGGTCCTTATTTGAATAGGTTCTTTAAATATTAAATGTGAATGAAATAATCACATCTAAAAGGAGTCACTGTAGTAATTTTATTAGAGGATAAAAATAATAATGCCATCATAGACTAGTACATATTTACTTAGGAGGTTTATCAGTTATTAAAATAAAAATGTTTCAGGTAATCATTTTTAGATGCTTTCCCATTGGCTGAAATGGTCTGGACTGCCAGGTAGTGGATTTCTGCCACTTCTTTAGCTTTTATAATCCTGAACTCTGCTTCCACCTAACATTTTGCAGCTTAACTATTGTTTTTATTACCTGGTTCTCTTTCTGATGAGAATGTGGGTGCCTCAAAAGGTGAATACCCCGAGTGTCTGGAAAATAATTGGCGCTTGACAAACCTTTAATATTAAATGAACTGTATCATTGTCCAAAATTCATTGTCCAAAAAGTAGATGATTCAGCTCGTGCAACAATGTTGTTAATATCATAACCATTCTCTGTTTATTCCCAATGTATAGCCATGAAATATCTCAGACACTGAGTAACCAAAACTCCCAGGCTAAGTTATTATAATGAATTAGAGTAGCCACACTGATGTTGTTAATTGTGAGAAAAGGAGATAACAATACATTACCCAAATGATGAACTAAAACAGTTTCTATTCTGTTCCAAGTACGTATGTAAATGGGTTTGGTAGTGAAAGTGAGGCTAGTTTTTGCTGCCTTGCAAGACAACGGCATACTTCCTGGGTGAAGGGTGAAGGATTCAACTACACTTCAGACTTTGGACTTTGTCTTACAAATGCAAATAAAACCTGATCCTATACACCCTCGTATTAACCCATAATAATGAGAGAGATGCTTTGAGGGAGTGTGGCACTAACTTGGTGCACTTCAGGCATGCTTTATTGCCGCATTAGGAGTTTTAAGGGCATCCTCATTTCACCAGTTGTAGAGACATTTGTAGATTAGGGAAGCATGGTCATCAGGAGGGATACAGATAAGAGATAAACAGAGATTAGAAAGAGCTTGGGAACCAGGACAGGATTGTGAGGTATTCACTGTTTGTATTTTGTCATTTGCCAAGGTTCCCTCATTGAGGGAGGTCTTGGCAACAATGAGAGATTGAGCAGCAGATCTTTTAGGCTAGCAGGTCAGGTTATGGGAAAAATAATGAAACCAAGAAAGAAAACAATGCCTTTTCATGTTCAGTATTCATTGATTCACATAGAAACTATTACTTATTACATAGGATGATTAAAAACTGATTTCACCATCAATAAATGAAATACCTAGGCTGGGATATGGAACCAGAGTCCTTTGGGCTAACTGGCCAGACCCAGTGTTGCAGCAAACATAGACAATTAAGGCCATTTTAATAACATGTTATATTTCCAAGTTATATTATTTTGTGAAATTTACAGCTGGAGTTGGGTTTATAACCATTCTACCATATTGATTAAAATGCCAGTTTTGAGATAAGCATTACTTCCTCAGAACATATATTCTTCATAGTTGGTTTCTTATTTTGGACACTGTCATTCACAAACAGTTTTTAGAGAATTTCATCTATATAGTAGTACTGTGCTAGGTTGTTAGCTATACAGAGATCAGAAAGTTGAGGACTGTTGGTAAGAGACTAATAATTTAATTCCAGTTACTAATTCTGAGCTCAAATATTTACCACAACATGAAAGTTGGGCAGAAATGGTAGATTCTCCATGGGAACTCATTGATGTTGAATGTTCTTACAGATAATTTTGCAGAAGTTTTTTAGGCTGGTCATGTATTTCATCTTGATTTTTAGTGAGAAACCAGAGTATCTTGCTAAGTTACTTGGAAGTAACTCAGGCACTATTTGAACTATCAATAACATACTGCTCAGTTCACTGATATGATCATTTTCTAAGTAGCATTATAGTTTTTAAATAGCTTGAGTTGCTTCTGTTTGCATTTGGGGCTTACAGGGATTTCCTGATATGATAGGAAATGCAAATACAGTAGGACCTCTATAAGTTGACTACCCAAGGGACTGTAACAAACGAGTCAACATACGGATGTGGTCAACATAAGGAAGTAGGCCTAATGGACTGATATGTACACGTGGTGCACGCTCCATCTGTGAAAATTAGGTCAACTTAAGGAGATGGTCTGTGTTAAGGACGTGGTCAACTGTGGAGGTTCTAGTGTATAAAACCAGATTCAAACTTGTTTATAATTCATGTTGCAGGACCCGACCTGATTTTTTATCTCCGTGTTCCACACTGTTAAGTCTTTAAACTATGCCCTAGAGAATTGTTCATTTAGGCATTAATTCAAACACTGGCAGTATCAAGGAAAATATTCTTAAGTGATCATTTTTACAGATGACATTTTTTTTCAATTAAATTGCTGTTGGCACTAGTTTTTTGGTATGATAGTCTTCACAAATAATCTTATTCCAAGCCAAACAGTTCTGTTTTTGAAATGGAAACCTGTACTGCTAATGAGTTTGTGAGCTCTCTTCCTGAGTGCAGATAGACAGAATGCGGTGAACATGAGCTTGTGAGTGGACTGGAGACAAACTGCCTATTTCCTGTTTTTGTTTATGGAATATTTTACACCAGCATTCCTGGTCTTGGGTATTGTACAAAGTACCAAAGTGGAAGAAGATGGACTTTTTCAGTCAAATATCTTGGCTTTTAATCTTGGTCTTCACCTAACTCTTCTGATAAAATGAGGATAGCAGTACCAATTCCCAGATGTTTTTGGTGTAGGATAGCCCTGGCAATGGCTAGTGGTGATAGTTGTTGCTCTTATTGTTGCTGTAATAACTCTTGTAACTTATGAGCTGTAATTGCGGAACACTAGTAACTTCTTATTTTCTATGCAAATAGAAGAATGATTTCTGGGGGGAGGGGCTAGAGGTATAGGAAGGATGTGGAGGAAGCAACTGATATTAGTACCTCTGGTTTTGTGTTGGAAACTTTTGCCTCACTGACTTAAAAGGAAGATGACAATTAAGCGACATAGGTGGTCCTTCACCAGTGGGAGTGTCTTAAGACAGAAACTAATAGATTACATCTTTTAGTGGTGCTGGTTCCTGCACCCCGTCCATTCTCCTGATTTTGTGCTTTTCATTCTTTTTTTTTTTTTTGGAGACAGAGCCTCAAGCCATCCCCCTGGGTAGAGTGCCGTGGCATTACAGCTCACAGCAACCTCCAATTCCTGGGCTCTAGCGAGTCTCTTGCCTCCGCCTCCCAAGTAGCTGGGACCACAGGCGC